>QEPC01004190.1:620280-635534 GCA_003113815.1 Sphenodon punctatus | reverse complement strand
CTGTCATTGGTTCTGAGATAGTAGGTCTGAAACCACTGGGCTCCAAGAAAGAGGAGAAGACTCTTCCACCTCTAACTTTTGGAAGTAACTGCTCTATAATTTACCAGTGATGCAAATGGACAACGCCATCTAAAAGAATTCTGCACAGAGGTTGTTGAGGCCATCCATTACTATGAAGACTGCTTTGGAGGTACTCTTCCCTCAGTTTCCTGAGAAATTTTAGAATTAGGGGAAAGAGGAAAAATGTGCAGAAAGTTTCCCAATAATGGAGAAAGGCATCTAATGTGTATCAGTTTGTGTCTGCTCTGGTGCAGAACTGTAGATGTTTGATGTTGTCCTGGTCATGAACAGATCAATTTATGGAGTGCACCACTGGCAAAATTGGTGGTGTATCAATGAGGTCTTATAGAGATCATTTGTGCTGTTCTGTGGTCTGCTGAGTAGGGCTGAAACGAGAAACAGTTTGCTTCACATGAGAATTTGCAAGAAAACAAAAACTGGGATCAAGAACTCGCAGAGATCTCGCTCCCACGAGTATTCTCAATATTCTTCACTTTTAAAAAAACCATACTGCCTGATCGCCAGACACCCTGAGCCAGTGTTCCTTCCCGAGTCCCGCTCCTTCTTGCAGACAAATGGCACATACGGCTTCCCCGCATCACAGCTGATGATCTAAGCTGCAGCACCACTTGTAGAACTTCCTCCATGTTGCTTTGGAAAATCCAAGCACTGCCTGCCTTGGGGAGGAGAGGGCAGCCATGCCCCCAAGGAGCAAAAAAACGTCAGGAATCTGTCCCCCAAATATAAAATAACTTAGTTTCCAAAGCAGGAAGTGTGGAGCCCAGACAGCTAAAATCGTGAGGAGGAGGGACATGCACCCACAGTTAATTTCACCACAGGGGATGAAGGAGGACACTTCCCCATCCTGCTTGCCAAAAAATTTGCCATTTTAGCTTTCTAAAATGTAATAAAAAAGAAGCAGGAAGTAAAAACAACAAGGTTGCCAGGGAAACTGGGCAATCAGGCATGCTCCCATAAGGGAAGGGAAGCCACAGCACTGCTATTAAGCTGGAGTGGAACAAGCATGAGTGGGAGGAGAAAAGAGATCTGGCCAATCCAGAAGCTCACAAGAGAAGCAAAAGCAGTTACTAAAAAGGAGTAACCCAAACGTTTCTAGTTCTTATGATATTTTTCTCCTTTTTTTACAGAGATTTGGCTGACAGTTTTGCGGGGGGGACTTTTTGGGGGGCAGAATCCTGGAGTTTTTTTGCTCCTTGGGGGCATGGCTGCCCTCTCCTCCCCAGGGTAGGTACTGCTTGGATTTTCCAAAGCAGCATGGAGGGAGTTCTACAAGTGGTGCTGCAGCTTGGCTGCAGGAAGGAGCAGGGCAGAGCAAAACAGCTGAGAGCAGGACTCGCGGAGGAACACCAGTGCAGGGTGAGTGTCTGGCAATCAGACAGTGTACTTTTGAGGGTGTGGGAGGTGAAATCTCTTATTTCTTGGTGAGAAGCCATCTGGTTCTCAGCTCGTTCTCGTTTGCCACAACGAGTCAAGAACTGTTGTCCTCACCGAAAAGCGGGGGAAATGCGAAACTGAGTTTCAGCCCTACTGCCGAGGGAATCTGTGATGGTGTTGTATTGACCGGCAAGAGTAATGCTGTTGGCTATAGCCCAGTCCCAGAGCTTCATGGCCTCTCAGCATAGCCACATGGAGTGAGTGCCTCGTTTATGTACCACATTATGGTTGTATTGTTTGTTGCAATATGGACAACCTTGCTACAAATTTATTGGAGGAAGGCCTATAGAACTCTTCAAAATGTTCATTGCTCCAAAAGATTGATGTGCAGGGATATCTCCCACTCAATCCACAGACTGTTGATGGTGATGGAATTGCAATGAGCTACCGAGCTGGTGTAGAAAGTGATCATAAGTGTAGGGAAATGGACTGGTGTCTTGAACAGCATTCCCTTTAGAACACTGTACACCTGCTGTGACCATTAGAAGGTGGTAAAAATAGAATTCAGGATCCTAAGTTGCATAGAAAGGGAGTCTACCTCTGAGTGGTAAACAGGTGCCAGCCAATGTTACAAAAGCATGCAAAGTCATGCATAAGGAATCACCATAGTGGTTGATGCACTGAGAATCATGATGTGGAGAAAAAAATCCGGTAGGCTAAGACGAGTTGTTGAACAGTTGTTGGAAATGTTGCTGCAATTTAAGAAATGCATCTTGAGTCAGGAATGCTTTGCACTTACAGATGTGCAATACTGGGTATTTTCAGACGTTACGAGATCACGCTCAACCACAGTCAATACCCTGTGGTGGGGAATGGTCCCGTAACGTCTGCTGGGGAACCGAAAGCTCCCCCCCAGATGTTTGCCACGCTCAATCCCCACCGGGAATCACATTCACCACACGATCGGCTGAATCCGCAGGGCCGGTGCCGATCGTGTGGTGAAGGAGATTCCCGGCGGGGATGTAGGGGCCCGTCACGTCTGGACGGCGATCACGGCCTGGAATCCCCGCCGGGATTCTGGCCCGTGGTCATTTTGGGCGGGCGCGGCAGCCGCATTGGCCACGGTGCCCGCACATCTCCCCAGAGGGCGGGCGGCGAGGGAGTGTGGAGGGGCGGGGCCGTGCGGCCGCATGTTGCGCCGTGAGACCCCGCCCCCTCCCTGATTCCCCGCCGGGAACCCCCAGCACGTCTGTTGGCCGTGCCGGAGTGATCCCGGCGGGGAATCTGAGGGTTGGCTCCGTGACGGGGTGAAGCTGTCCTGTCACGTCTGAAAACACCCACTGTCTCTATAAATCAGGGGTGGGGAACCTTCACCCTCCCAGGCCATAGTGAAAATTAAGAACAAGCTCCAAGGAACAAGCTCCAAGGAAGTAGGTGCTTAAGAAGTGTGCTCAGGAAGAGGAGGGTCCAGATCATCTGTGCTATGACTTCATCCCCTGTCCTTGTGTGCATACAATAACGTCTACTTCCTTGCTCTGAGCTTAGTTTTTCATTACTGGGGTGTAGGAACTGGATCCAGGGGCCATATCCAGGAACTGCTCAAGGGCCACATAAAAGCTAACCATGGGCCACATTTGGTCCCCTGACCTAAAGTACACAACCCCTTCTGTAATTGATATTGTGTTGGGAAAAGCTGTGAAATATCCATGTTTATAATGAACCTTAATTGCTGCGGGAGATTGATGGTGAGATTGGACTGAGATTATTGTGCTGAAAAGAGTCAGCAGTCAGTCATCTTGGTATGGATGGGCTGCTATATTCTTCTTCCAATGGAATGTTGTAATTGGAACTGCAACTGGAACAAGAAATTTTGTAAAATCTCTAGTGGCTGAAGTAAGCCCAAAAGGGAGCACTATGTACTGGTAACAAATATCATTACAGACAAATCAAAGAAATTTAATGAGAAGAGGAATCGAAATATGAAAGAAGGCATTTTTGAGATCAAGAGCTATGAACCAGTGACAGTCTGCCTCAATTTTTCACATTTCACTCTGGTGAGGAAGTTTACTAGGGCAGTGATCAAAATCTTTTATTATGTGCAACCCCATTTTGAGAGTTAAATATAATTCTGCCAACTCAGACAACAACAAAGGTGTGTAGAGTATACACAATATTAACCAAGAGCATGACCCCATCTGCAGATAGGGTTGTGACCCATAATTGGGAATTTCCTGACAGTCTTTGTCTGCCATTTTTACTTGTCTCACACAGTAGGGGTGTGCATGTCATTTTTGTTATTACAGTAACGATAATTAAAATTGTTGTTTTCTTTATCATTATTGCAATAATGGAAACAAAAAAAAATAATAATGAAAATAGAAATGAAAATGACATTTTTTTTTTAAATAAAGGGAAAAAATTGAAAAATGTATTTCTGGCTATAACGTTTGGGTTTCTTATTCAATTATGATCAACCTTGGGGAGATTGTACCCCCAATGGAGGGCACTATGTGTACCAAATATAGAAATGATTAGATAAAGGGAACTGATTGTAGAAGCAATTGAACGTTGTGATTTTAAGAAAAGCTCCATACACATTCACGGTGACAACTTTTTCATCTTCCATCCAATTTGCATGAAACCTAGGAATATTATGTCCCTCCACAGGTGTAACACTCCTGCCAATTTTCAGAAAGATTGGATGAAGGGTCCTGATGGTATAAGACATTAACCTGAAAATACGTTTCCAGTTGTAACGTTTGTATATTCCATCCTGTTTACAAGATATTTGGCAGAAATGTATCACATACCTTCCCTGTCATCTCTGCCAAATTTACCAAGGGTGGTTAAAGGGTGGTTAATGTCATGTCTGTTTTCACCCATAGTTTACACATCCAGGTTTGCCAATTATCATCACAATCACATCCTGCAGCACTGAGACAGAGGACATAAGAGAATCTCTATTGGCTCTTTCCTAAACAGATGCTTCTGACTTCCCAGTAACAAGCGGGGGAGAGATGTTAAGATGGTCACAGCACAGAATGAGGATATTTGGTTGACATTTATGCTGGCCAATTGGCATCACAAACCAATCTTATACCACAGGGGCACGTAAGAGAATCCCTGGCATAGGCTCCTTCTCTGTATATGCTGTGCAGGCATATAAAATTGGAACCATTTATCACATCTTTCTGATATTTGGCAGAGATGATCGTGAGAGTGTGATATACATCCCTGCCAAATTTCATGTTGGACTACAAAGATTTTACAGTCAGACATACATGTATAAGTTAATTGCTTATACCACCAGAACCAGGACCAGGATGTTTATCCAATCCTTCTGAAAGTTGACAGAGATAGTAAATATGGGAAGGGGTATAAACTTGCCAAGTTTCATCTAAATTAATTGTGAGACAAAGATGTTACAGCTAAGAATGTATAGGAAGATTTTTGCAAAATAATATAATTTAACTGCTTATAAAATCGGATTCCTTTATTCCATCTTTTTGAAATTTGGTACACACAGTGCCTTCCATTGGAGGTATATTCATGCCAAGTGTCAGCTAAATATAGTAAAAAGTAACAAAGTCACATCCAAAAACGTGTTTCCCATTGAAACCAATGGAAAACAAAAACAAAAACAACAATTTGTTATTTATGAAAACAAAAATGACATTTAAATAATGAAAATGAAAAACAAAAACAAAAATGACATGGGCCCCTGGTGCACACCTCTATCACACAGGTATTTAGAGAATCAGAGCTTACAAAGTGATCTGAAATCGCTATGAACTTATCACATAGAGAGTAGCAGTGCAAGAAGGATTTGGGCAAGGCAGGGTAGGGTGGCATCTGTGGTCAAGCTCTTGTCCCCTCTTTGGGCAATTTACATGCCCAAAGCTACCAGAGTAGCTCTTTTCTAATCCCTGTTCTAATCAAATGTTTCTCCTGTTATAAAAGAGGCTGGGAGAAAATAAAAGATAAAGAAATGCCACTATTTTATTTTATTTTTTAAAAAGCAACTCATGTTTTTTAAGGCTCTGCATACCACCTACGTGAGGAAGTACAGGACTTCTGGGATGGGAAGCCATGGAGTGTTCACTTTTAGAAAGGCTCTTGCACCCTTGGGCAGCAGAGAAAGACCAAAGGAGAGAAAAGTGAAGGATCAGGATTATAAATGTAACTCACACACCAAAAATCCCCAGGGAAATACAAAGCAAAATACAGAAAACACCTCTCCACCTTGCCTCAATAAATGCCAATCTGTGCTTGCTCATCATAAGAGATGGAGACAAAGGATGTTTTCACAATGATGTGGAAGTGCTCACTCCTGGACCTGCTCTGCAGGTGAACTCCTGCATCTGCCCACTTGCAGCCCCACCTGAGTCGGGTTTACTTTAAACGACCCGGAAACTACAATGTCCCACGGTCCACCCGCACAGTGCCCTTCCCCCACACCATAGAATTGCAAGCTGATCACTTGCAACTCTGTGGTGTTGCCCAGGGCAACCCCCATCTGAAAGGGGGCTGCAGCAACAGTTCACCAAACAGACAGGAGCCCCGCCTCCAGTCAGTGCCCCAAGTTTGGGCTGCGTGTTCCACTGGTAGTGCTCCTGAATGTTCCATAGCGCCACCAGCAGGGCCAACAAAAGTTGGCACAATAAAACATATCTTCTAAAATACTTTGGGTGTTTTCACATGAACAGCACCCACACCTCTGCATCACCTCAACCTCAGGCGGGCTGTCTGTTTAAAATGGCCTGGCAGTGAGGTGGAGTAGAGGTCTGGGTGCTGTCCGTGTAAAAACACCCAAAGTAGTTCAGATATCTTTTATTGGGCCACCTTTTGTTGGTGACTGTATCCAATCTTTCAGGTGAACAAGTGATTGCTTTAATGCATATACCTGTTTTGTATTGATTCTAAACTGTTGTTAATCACAGTAAATCTGCAAACTATAATATATGTTATATTGCAATTATGTTTTCATTGTTTTGAGCAGGAGTTGCTTCTTGGGCCCAAGCCCTGAATCTTTTTGGTAGCTTGCAATGCCCTGCAAACAGGTGTCACTAAACCCGACTTCTATATATCTTAGTCCTCAAACACAGGAAAGTTGGATCTGTGTCCAGAGAAAAAAAGAACAAATAGATTGCCATCACACTAATGAATGATTTCCTTTTGAATCATTGAATGATGAAAACCTTTTTGCTTTTATCACAAGTATGAGTTAGCAACAATGTTGATAAGGAACTGAATTAGATAAGTGACCAAGTTACTATAACAGCCTCCCAAAGAAAGAGGTTACAGAAATCTAAAGGTGTGATACAATCGTGCTTTAACAAGCAATACAAATTACAGACCTTTTTGTTTTTAGAACAATCGTAAGCAAATAGTTTCCCATTCACAGAGCTTTATAGTCATAGATTTTTATTCATCAGGACTTTTGTTTGTGCTAAGGAGATTTCAAAGGCTTTCTGTAATATTTGGTAAGACTTCTACAAGTTACTCAATGTATTGGGATAAAAAAAGAGATATTACTAAATCATTTGAAACATGTGCAAATCACTACAAGATTAATGCCATGTGACTCACAAGGAAGTCTCCATTATGACTGGACACATAAGTCAAGCCAATTAAAGCAAAGCATGAAGTGTTTGTGTGCCTTCCCATACAGAAAGTGTAAGTGTATAATAACTATAGCAACTGTACTACTTTTGCTACCAAAAAAAAAGGCATGACAATCCTAAAGCTACTGTGAGGGCACTAGCCATACTCATTAATACTGGCGCCAGCATAGCAGCTTGAAGTTTGCACTCCAAGTTTTAAAAATAAAAAACAGTTGTTCTGCATTCCTTCTGAAAGACGGTCAAAAGAAAATGGGTTTAAGTTGCCAAAAAAATAAAATAAAAAAATAATACAGTTAAATATTAGGGATAATTTCCTAATTGTACGAACAGTTGGGCATTGGGCAATGGAACAAGTGGCCAAAGGAGGTTGTGGGATCTCTTTCTTTGATGACTTAGAGTGCCACAGTCTATAGAGACAAGGAAATGGTTAAATCCTCAGTCTGTGTACCTGGCTTCTTGCTGGGGCTCAGCTGAGGACCCTAATTGCCAGGTGGTTGGCTGCGGTCCCAGGTAGACACCTTAAACAGAAGCCAAAATAGCTCAGGAAGAGGAGGAGGAGGTGAAAGCTAAGAGCAAGTTCAATTCTAAAGACTCTGTAGGGGGGTGTTGTACCCATAGGTTGGGTAGAGGCAAGTCTTGTGCAAAGCCTAAAGTATTAGCGGTGCAATCTCTTCGAGTCCCATGATTCCATGCAGGCAATACTAAAACATTTGATGTATTTGCCCTGGATTTTTTTTGTTTAATCATATTTTGTTTTTTATTTAAATATGCATCTGACACACAGTCCTGCCAACTTACAAAAAATAAGTATCTTTCCAGCTCTGAAAGCAAGCAGCCGCCTGTTCTTTCAGATGTGAAATGCTAAAATGAGCAAAATGAGGCTAGAATGGATTATAAAATCAGCCAGTGGATACAGTTTGTTCCAAAATATACGTAATTTTTCCCAATATGTTAAAAAAAAATCAGTTCTACTGTGCAACTAACCTTAAAGGTTGAGTTTTAAAATTAGTAGCTTATCTTAAAAAGTAACATCTGGTACAAATTACAGAAAAACCAAGAAGCCAAAGAGTTACAATGAATCCTTTACTTATACTTACAAAACAAAAATGTTATTTAAGCACAAGGATGTGCCAAATTATGCACACACATGGAAAGGAACTTCTGATAATTAATTAACACTGAGTACAAAGGAACTTTCACCTTCAAAAATTCTGTATGTAATATTTGCTTTCTGAATTAGCCGACATCTGATGCAAAATGCAGTTTGAGGATATGACCCTCCAGCTGTTTAGCACTAGCATTAGTCTTTCACACAAGTCCTACTGAAGCAAATGAAACTTCATTGGTACTAAAGACTAATGTGGTGCTAAACAGTCAGAGGATCACACTGTAAATATATTAAAGTGTAACACCATTTGTGTTTGTACTCCTGGAAGATACGATCAAACACTGTGCAATAGTTTTGTTTTCATTTTAAATTATTTTAAATTTAAATCTATGAATTCATAAAATGCCCCCTCACTCCTAGCAGAGGGTTGCATTGTTGCACTTTCTTTGGGCAAGAGGTGGGAACTTGGGGAAGGCTGGAATTCAAACAGCTTTGTTGGTACCCGCCTCTCACTGATCCTGCTGTGTGGTAGGAGCTCGGCAAGGACAGAGGCAGCAGCAAGCTCTTTCCCTCCCGTTTACTGTCTTGGACAAGTCACTGTAGGTACAGCTGGTTGCCAGGTTAGGGCTAGGAAGGAATTTTTCCCATCAGCTATCATTGGTCCACTTGGGTTGAGGGCTTGCTTCCACCCCCTCCCACCTTTTTTTTTTTGTTATCCTAGAGAAACTCCTCTGAGGGATTTGGTGGTTTGTGTACCACTGAACTGGAGGTGGAGGTTTCTGGAAAAGGAGGTTCACTCATCCACTCCAAACTGTTGGGTTTAAATAAACAGTTGATGCTTTTTTAACACAAATCTGTGTCATGAGCTTCTTTCCATCCATGTGGAAACAAAACATATTTAAATGTTCTTTCACTTGTTCATTGTGCTGATGGGTAAAAAATAATGTATATAGCATTTCTGTGTTTGTCAACAAGAACCATACAGACGATTGTTAAGGGTGTGGGCACACAGGAAGGAGGCAGGGTCATGGGAAGCAGGCAGGGCCTTTTATCTCTGCTCTGGACCCTGCAAATTCTAAGGCCGGCCCTGCATAGTGTCATCTCCTAAACCAGACTTTCTTGTATGGAGCAACTCACCTCTCATCCCAGAAAGACTTTATTATTATTATTATTATTATTATTATTACATAGCGCCAGCGATGTACCTGGTGTTTTTAAAAAAAATGGTCCCTGCTTGAGAGCTTAAAATCTAAAGACAGGGGGAGGGGAAACAGGGAAGGGGGAACAGAGGGACAGACAAGGGATGTGACATTCATGAGGATGCAAAAACTCAGGTACACATTCTTGGCTTGGTTACAGTAAAAGGCTTTTTACAAAAAGACTTTTTTAAAGGCTTCATACAAACCAATGCCAGTAGCATCAGAATATCAATGTACATTCATCTGCATAGTCAACAAAATCATATTTTACTTGTATTGTACACAATTATGAGATAAAAGTCAACACAAAGACAGTGTTGGTTGAACAAGTATTCACTCCAGTGAAATGTGGAAGTCCATAAGCTGAATTCCATCCCATTATACCCAAGCAATTTCATCTGAAGTTCTGTCACTCCTGCCTATACTACCATTAAATAACCTGAGAAATTTTCCAAGACTACCAATCAAACTTAAATATCATATAATTTAAAGTCAGCTGAAGATAATGTGATTCTTAACATAGCATCTGAAGGTAAGATTAAGGATGGTTCCGTTAAATTAGAAGAGGACACTTGAAACATTTTCTAAAATTAGCATTTTTCTTTTTTTTTAAAAAGCCGCATAATTAGAAGCTTTAACATTTTCTACCAAATATAAAAATATGTTCAGGACATCTCCTTTCCCCCCTTGATGATACAATTCTCTTTCCTATTTTGAGATGTTTTTCATGGCAACCAGCCAAACTGTATCATTAAAGTCTGCTTAAACATGTGTGCTTAAAACAAAACAAAACAAACAAAAAAGAGTTATTTATATGTCAGTGCACAAGGATTCAATACTACTACTACCGAGACCTTCTCATTGGACTACCTGAGCTTGAATTAGATATATTCCTATAATTTGTTCCATATTTTTTCTGCAGATATCATAGCCATTTCAATAGGAAGAATTCTGTAGTAAAATATGAGTGAAAGACAAAAAGCAGCTTTTAAAACATACAAAGACTACTAAGATTAGAATAAAAATGGTTTCCAATAATTTCTTTAAATAAAGGTGTGAGTTCAGTACCTGTGCAGAACGTTACCCAGATGACAGTACCTGTGCAGGGAGCCCAGAAACTGAGGGTTTATGTTCATCCACAGAACAGGTAAAGCATAGGCTGCAGTAATACAGATTCAATCACACTGTTTAAACTGTAACCCACAAGACTATTATGGGTAATTTCAGACATGACGGGCCTCTCGGCCCGCCACACTGAACCCTGGACTGGGATCTGTCTCAGATCCCGGTCCGTGATCAGGCTGGCTGTCCTTTAGATGTGCTGATCTTCTCTACCGGGGTTCGGGGAGGGGGCGGGGCTTTACGGTGCAACATGCGGCCGCACAGCCCCGCCCCCCTGCGCTCCCTCGGCCGCCCACCCATGTGGTGACGGGCGGGTGTAGCGGCCAATGAGGCCGCTGCACCCGATCCCGTATCATGGTTCAGGGCATGAGTCCAGAACGGGGCTGTTACTTTTGCCCCTTTCCGGATCGTGGCCAATCTAACAACAGTTCTGGAACTGAGGCTGGCCTCAGGTTCAGAACTGTGCTTAGCTGTGACCCCAGCCAGAGTGTCACGGGTAGGGGGAGTATGGAAGGGGGTTCTCAGGGAGGGGGGAAGTGGGACACCACACTCAAACTAGGAATATGAGGCGGCTTGCTCTCGCTAATGAGTTGGCCTCCGGTAATAATGTCCCTCAGGTTGGTGGGTGGGCTTTCCCTCGTTAATGGAAGGCAACCCTTTTCATCACAGGGACTCGGAGAGCAAGCCAATTGCCCCAAGGGGTAAGGGGGAGACACACACTGGGTAACCACTCTATCAGGGGAGTACTCAGGACCCAGGAAACCGTGCCAGGTGGTGAGGAAACAACGAGAAGGGAGAGGGGGTGCAAGGGGCAGGATCACAGGGTTGGAGGAGGGGGAGGATGGGGTCTCGCAATCCAGGGAAGGGAACAGGGAGGAGGGGGGTTCTAAAAGGAAAGACAAGTGAGTATATGACCACAACACCAGGATTCCACAAGGACTTCAATACTTCCTCTCTAGGACACAATGGTAACACTCACTCACCACTCACACTTTAGGTTCATGCAGGAAAAGGGATGGGATCCAGACACACTTGCACGCTATCCGCTCTCTCTCTGATCCAAATCAGGGTCACAAGGCTCCAGGGGCCAGTCTCTCGTAAACGATTACCGGCAGGGGCGTCAAGCCCCGGCAGCACTATTTATATCCTGGACCTTAAGGCCATTCCCGGGGTGGGGCTCTCCACCTACCTCCCCTGTCGGGGCATGCTGTAGAGCGTCTGACGTCAAGCGGGGGCGGGGCCCCGCCCCCGTCTCTTGCCGCAGCATGGCTCTGCCCCCTAATCCTCCCAAGGATCTTGCCTCCGCCTCCCCTGGGCCGTCCGCCCCATGCAAGGCCCTGCCGGCCCGGACCGCTGCAGCTGTGATCACGGGCCGCTTCCTGACACAGAGATTCACTGTGGTGAACATCTGACAGAGGTCACACAGATGTTCACAAGATCGCCGCCACCACACAGGATCCACTGTGATTCAGTGTGGTGAACAGCGATCTCGTAACGTCTGAAATTACCCAATAAAAGGGTTAAACGGCTGTCTAGCCAATTAGCAGTAATTATGGTGATGGCATATTTTTTCTGGACTGCTAGCCACTGGGAAATGGGTTGGTCCACCAACCCATACATGCTCAAAAAGCCATGTTATAATACCTTTTCATTAGCCAACCTGAATTGGATTCAAGCTTTTTAGAGGTAAAATGTTTCAGGAGCCAGTTTCTATATAAAACATACCTCAAAAATAAAGGAAAGCCTATCTAAAAAAACAGCAGCTGTTTCAGTAGTTCTTAGGTAGCCTTCAAAAGAAAACAACACACACGGCACTGGACTCTTGCACTCCTAATGCAATCATGCACATGATGTGTGCTCATTCATTCACTTACCTGGAACCGTGCCTTCTTTTCCTCTAGTAGATCTTTTCATGTGAGCTGGCAAGGTATTGAAATTATCAGTTTAAATTCTCTGCTGATTCCCAAGAAAAAACCCAGCAGGAATGAGACCAGGTGCAGCTCACTTCACATTCACACCTGCATTGACTGTACAACAAGCTTAACATGCAGGCCGTGTGTTCATTCAAACCATGGAGTTTAGATTTAAAGTAATAGTCGAAGTGTTACTCTCCATGCTCCAGTGAGATGTGCTAAAAACTAGCATTTGACTTACTGCAGCAAGATGCTTGCTGAAAGTAAGAAAATACTGCATCTTACTATAATGAGGTGCATAATATTATCATTTATATTACCACTACATTAAGCATATGCCTAAGCATTTATACACAATCGGGGCCTTATATTGTCCCACCTGACATGATGGGAGAAGAGCCAGCATGATTTTTGCATAGTGAAGCCATGCCTTACTAATATATTAGAATTCTCTGAGGTGGTCAACAAGCATGTGGATAAAGTGAGCAAGACAATATAGTGTATTTGGATTTCCAGAAAGCATTTGATAAGGTCCCTCAAAGACTTTTGAGAAAACAAAGTAGCTAGGGTATAAGAGGAAGGTACTCTCATGGACTGGTAACTGGTTACAAGGCAAGAAACAAAGGGTAGAAACAAAGGGTCAGTTTTCACAAGGGAGAGATTTAAAGAGCAGAGTCTCTACTCGGATCAATGCTGTTGTTTAGTCTATTCATTAATGATGTGGGAAAGGTGGTGAAGTGTGAGATGGCCAAATTTGCAGAGAACCCCAAGTTATTTAAGAGAGTTAAGTCCAAAGCAGACTGTGAACAGTTACAGAAGGAACTTGCACGCAAGGGAGACTGGACAATAAAATGACTGATGAAACTCGATGTTGATGAGCTCGCAAAACGATGCACATAGAAAAAACAATCCCAACAATACATACACAATGTTGGGTTCTAAATTAGGTGTTACCACTAAGGAAAATGATCTTGGGAGTCATTGGGATAACTAATTGAAAACATCAATTCAGCGTGCAGCAGCAGGCAATAAGGCAAACAACATTGGAAATGATTAGGAAAGGGACAGAAAATAAAGCAAAGAATATCAGAATGTCACTATATAAATCTATGGTGTGACCACACCTAGATTACTGTGTGCTGTTCTGGGGTGCAGTCACATGAGATGCCTGCCCTTCACTGAGCAAATGAGTCACTGGATGCAGTGGCTCGTGTGTCCAAGAGCTTCCAGTTATTTGTCTCGCCCTGGGGTGGGGAAAACATCTGCTTAGTCTGCAATGTGTCCTTGGAAAAATCCCGAGGATGCATCGCAGAGCAGTCTTACCCCACATGCGGTAAAGCTTCCCAGGGTGGAGCAAGCCCATGTGACTGGGGGTGCTTGCCCGTCCATGCATGGGGGAACCCTGTGAGCGACAGGCACTAGCACATGTCACTCACAGCCATGTTACAACCTGGGCAGGAGTCCAGAGTCCCTGGGCTGCTGGGGAAAGGAGCCGCGTGTGCACCCCTCTCCCCACCCTGACAAACAGCTGATTGGGGAGAGGGCTCCAGAGCAGCAGGCATGGGCACTCCTCTCAGCTCCTCTCCTCCCAATCAGCTTTTTGTGGGGTGGGGAGAGGGGCACACACACGGATCCTCCCACCAGCTGTCAGTCGGGTGGATGAGAGGGAGGGGAGCCTGCACTCTCCCCAGGCTCTCCTCTTCCCTGATCCATCTGACTGACAGCTGATGGGTGGGAAGCCTGGGAAAAGGGTGCATGCTCTTCCCAGGCTCCCCTTCTCTATCAGGCGGGGGCAAGGGGAGCAGTGCACACCCTCCTCCAGACCCCCAAACAGCTGCTCATGTGCCTGGTTCTCTGTGCTGGTCCCAAAGCGTGGCGGGACCAATTGCCCACGAGAGGGTGGCACAGGGATTGGGCCTGGGTGGCTCGTTTGGCTGCACCCCTGGTGTTCCTATTTCGAAAAGAACATAGTAAAAATGCAAAAATTGCAGAGAAGGGCAACAGAGATAATCAAAGGCATTGAATGGCTTCTTTAGGATGGTCCGCCCTCAAAGGCTGATGGAACCTCAGCGGTTCCAAGAGGTCCTGAGGGAATTAACCTTGGACCTGGACGGTCACTCTGTCGATGAGCTGGTCCAGCGTTGAAACAGCTTGCTGGGGGAGGCCATTGACAGGGTGGCTCTGAGACGCCCTCTGCCTCGGTCTCATCACCGCATTGCCCCTTGGTTTACTGAGGGGCTGCGGTGTATGAAACGAGTAGGCAGGAGGCTGAAGCGATGCTGGCGTCAGACTCGATCTGACTCCGACCGACTTCTCCATAGGGCCCATTTGTGGTCCTATGTTGAGGCTGTGAGGACAGCAAGGAAGGAGTTCCTTGCTGTCCTCATAGCATCTGCGAAGTCACGCCCGGCGGAGCTGTTTCGGGTGGTGCGGGGGCTGGTCAGTCCAGCCTCCCTCCTCCTGGACGGGGACTTGTCCCAGGCCTGCTGTGAGGAGTTTGTCAACTACTTTGCAGACAAGATCGCTCGGATTCAGAGCGACTTTGACGCTGCATTAGGGGCAGTAGGGGGAGAGCGCGAGGTGATGGAGGCCCTGTTTGGTCCAGCTTTGTGGGGGAAGTTTCAGGAAGTGATGCTGGCTGATGCGGCGGATGTCTTGGGGTCTGTGAGGACCACCTGTCATGAACTCGATCCGTGCCCGTCCTGGCTGGTGAAAGCCTCCAGGGAGACGTTGGGGACGGTCAGGCGAGGGTAGTGAATGCGTCCCTGCAGCAGGGGAGGCTGTCGTCCAGCCTCAAGGAGGCTGTGGTGCGCCCCCTGCTGAAGAAACCATC
>QEPC01004190.1:560820-579475 GCA_003113815.1 Sphenodon punctatus | reverse complement strand
GTGCAGAATGCGGCGGCTCGTCTTCTTACGGGGACGGGTCGCCGGGAGCATATTACACCTGTGCTCCGAGCTCTGCACTGGCTGCCGATAGCGTGCCGAGCCAAGTTCAAGGTGTTGGTGATGATCTATAAAGCCCTACATGGTCTCGGCCCCTCATACCTTAGGGACCGCCTCACCCGTCGCGCCCCAGAGCGGCTCCTGCGGTCCGCCGGGGGTGCCTTCCAGGAGGTCCCCCGTGTTAAGCGGGGGGTCACAATGGAGAGGGAATTCTCGGTAGTGGGGCCGCAGCTGTGGAACTCCCTTCCGGAGGAAGCTCGCCTGGCCCCATGCCTATTAATATTCCGGCGAAACTGTAAGACCTGGCTGTTCGCCCAGGCCTTTGGGAGGGAGAGTGAGTACGGTGGGTTTTAATTCCCCCACCTACTTTTGGTTTTTAGTGTTTTGTTTTGCTCTGTATATTAATTATTTATAATATTTATGGTTGTTTTAAATTGTTTTTACATTGTTTTAAAGATTGTTGGAAGCCGCCCCGAGCTGCGTGCAGGAGGGGCGGGGTAGAAGATTTATAAATAAATAAATTAAATAAATAAATACTGAGGGCAGAAGCACTGCGAGAAAGGTTAAAAACAACAACAAAACAATACACACACAAACAACCCTTCGCTTCATAGACCAATGCAACAAAACAGAAACATTCCTGCCCAGCACCGAAAAGCAAAATAAAACTGGCAACCTGCAAAGCCCACAATGCCAAGCCAAGAGCATAGATGAATCTTGCTCATTTTTCTCTGCTTCCTCTGAGCAAACGGCCTTCATTCAAAGTGGGGCAGAGAATTAAACTGCCCTCAGGGTGTTCTCATCATGCTACTAGAAACAGATGCCTGTCTTTTTTTTCCTTTTTCTTCTTCTTCTTCTTCTAAGATCAGACTATAAGTAAATTATCTATCTAAACATGTCTTTACAGGGTGAGATATTCAAATTTCAAACCAGATTAATGACTTGAAACACATGAACTCATGTAGAATCAGAGATAGAAGGTACCGCAAAAGATATCTAGTACAACCCTGGCTTTACTTTAACTCCACAGCTACAACGTCCCCAACAGATGGCTGTCCAGCGTCTGTTTGAAAACCTCCAGCACCCGAGAGCCCACAACTTCCCTAGGCAAGTTGTTCCATTCCCAACTGCTCTTAATGTTAGGAAGTTTGCCCTGATATTTAAACAAAATCTATATTCTTGTAATTGGAGCCCATTATTTCCAGTCTTGCCCTCTGTAACAATGGAGAATAATTTCTTGTCATCTTCCTTAGCCCTTTAGATATTTGAACCTTCTTAATCTTCCCTATAGGATTTGCTTTCCAGATCTTTTGTCATCTTTACCCCCCTCCTCTGACACTGCTCCAATTTTTCAATGCCCTCCTTAAAATTAGGTGCCCCAAACTGGACAAAATACTGCGGCTGAATTCTCACCAGTGCAAAATAGAGTGGAATTATTACTTCCCATGACTTGGAAACAATGGTTCTGCTAATGCAGCCTAAAACTATATTAGCCTTTTGTGCAGCTACATCACATCGCTGACTCATATTCAGTTTGTGACCAACCACAATCCCTAGATCTTTTTCACATGCGCTGTTACCAATTAGCCATTCCCCAATTTCATAGTTATGTACTTGGTGTTGGGTTTTTTCTTCCTAAATGAAGAATTTAGATAATCTAAGGATTAAAGTAAACCATGGAACTCAAACATGCCAACAAACATTTCAGTTATATATTCCATTCTTGCAGCTTGGATTTGATAGCAACTGTGAATCTCTGAGAACCTTCTTCAGCTTGGAACCTGCCAAGTTCTGACTGACATAAGAAGAGTTCAGTTAGCTGTTGCAGTACCTAGCATTAAGGGAAAAGAAAAGCTTCACAATAATTACACTGATTTTCCTAAAGTAATGGAAATATAGAGGACAGTCACTTGAGAGAGAGGATCTGTGGGTAAAAACACACATGATGGCAGCCTGACCCAGAAATCTACAGCAGACAGTCCAAGCCATGTCAGGGAACTGAACATATGTGCCCATGGCCAGGCCACCATCATGCAGCCCAGGGAGGGGGAGAGCCGCAACAGATATGTGGGCAGCTGACTCCACCCCTGTGCCACTCCCAGCACCCTGCCACCCCACCATGATGGGCAACCATGGCCAGCCCAATCCGGGCCATGTCATGGCAGGCCAAATGAGACATGATAGCTCATTGTGGCCTGCTTGGGCGGGCCTTAGTCTGGGCTGTACATTCAGGGGTTTCCCAAGGTCAGAGTCCAAGCTAGCCACTGACATGTCCTGGGACAATCCCAGGCCAACATCTAGCGGTGCCACAACATACCATTGGCTCATGGGCCAAAGCAGGCCATGGTCACATCTGTTTTTACCCTTTGTCTCACTGTTTGTTCTATTTCAGGAACACCTAAAATGGTGTTCCTGATTAGTCATATCAGATTAGTCCATCTCTCACCTCATCTCTCATAATGTGGTTATCATTTTTCTAAATAATTTATTTAGGCTTCTTTACCCCTTCTTAGCTGAATACTTTCACTGTGACATTTGAACCTCAAAAATATCTATAAAGTCAACCATTATAAAAATAAAATTCTCAGTACTTGATATCTAACACAACTAATTTGTGTTATTTGAGATTACACAAGGTTGATTTTAAATGGAAAAGCAGCATTATACAAAAACCTTGCTTTAGACTTGATATTTCTTTTGGATTGATTAGGTTCTTAATTTCTGCTTGGTGGCAGGTTACTGCCATAGCCAGAGGCGCAGTTATTTGGTTATCTCAATGTAAAAAAAATATGCCAACTATTTCTGGAATCATTCAGTGTAAAAATGTTTTCAAATAGACACAAAGACTCATGGTAGAATTGGCATTTTTTCTCCCTGCTACAACAGAAAAGCAAGTCAAACAAGAAACCACCATTGCTAACTCTTCCAGCAAAAAATAATATATGAAAACATGAAGTGTATCATTCTATTATGATGTCGATTTTTTGAGGTCATGCTAGCATTTTGAAAGTGGGGGGGGGGGACAAGGGGACAGACCCTCTCTCAAAATTAGAGAGTCTACTTTAAAGCTGCATGAGAGCTAATGGTGGCATGGTTGTTCCATTTGCTTACACAACCATATTAGAAATGCTTGATTAATGTATTCATAAAGCAATTGAAATATCTTGAATATGAAAATTGCTATATAAATCATGGTTGTTTGTAAACTGCAGGAACAGTCATTTATACAGTCATCAATATAATTCACCTGCATTCATATTTTTAAATGTACATTTTATTACTTTTAAACTGCTGTACGAAAGAGACATTTTTATCACAGGAAATCAACATGTATGGAAAATACTGGCTACATGCTTTTGCTTGATTTTTATATCTACATTTTTATACATTTTAAAGTGTAAAACAATTTGGTGAATGGAGGGAGTATTCTGATTAGCATGACATACATCCTGCAGCAAAACACAACAACTCTTCTCAGTGAATCTCCCCAAGCAGCAATATAGCACAGTACTGACTTTTCAAAACTTAATTGTAACACGACTACATGTACATCTACACACTGTACTCTCTTTGGGCTGAAATTCTGCTGCTAAAATTAAGGAGCCCGCCTTGTATTTAGATTGACCTCCCATCCTGTGAGGTATTGAGACTCTTCCTTGAACTACAAGTCTCAGTCCTGGCATTGCTCCAATGCTGCACTCACTTCATAAATGTGCTTTCAGAGCCAAGACATCTGTGTATTATAGTGACATGCAAGTTGTAAAATGGGTGTTTATATCTGACTTCAGTATAATGTGAAAGTTTAGCAGCCACAAGACGGCTTTATACAGTGACTGGACCTTAAATAAAGGCTTCATTGAGTTTCCAATCACAGTAGTTAGCAAGCTCACAATGAATTTATGCATTGATTATACTTTCACCTAATGATTATGAAACGCTCTTGGATGCTGTGAATACAAAAAGTAGTTTAAATGTCATATAATACAGCAAACAGACACAAAACTATATCATTATTTGTCATCTTCTGGCCAGCATTTCTCATTGCTGCTGTTCACTTCAGAAAATGAGAATATAGGCTTCAATTTGTTAAAGAAAAATCTCATCTTCTTAGGAAGCTCAGTTTTCAGTCAACACATACTGTGCCCATGGATTTTGCTGGTGGGACAATCCCTCTTTCTTATCATCAGGCTTGATCAGAATGTCACTCTGGACAATAGCATGAGACCTCATAATGCCCACAAAGCCATTTTTTCCAGAGTGAAACTGCCCTTTAACAAACACTGGGCTTATTCTGGTATTCACTATTGAAAATGAGCTTCAAGGACCAAAAGAAGAGCGTTCTCATGATTATCCTCCATGTCATCACATGACCTAAGAACCCAACACATGCAGGCAGTTTGGAATAACTGTCTCCTCACTCATGTGCTTGAACATACTGCAGACTGGCTACATACTGCCTTACCCAGTGTTGATGGAAACACACAGGACTCTGCAAGTTCAGCTGATCTTTGAGCTATGAGCAGNCTATGTTCTTTTCTTAAGCTATACATTATGACAAACTATGCAAACAAATAGTTTGATCCTAATCTATTTCCATTTCCTTGGAAAACTTAATATACCAATTAGGACTGAGATGTGACAGAGTCAATTGTCAATATGACAGAGGACTGAAATTGTTCAGAAGAATACACTTGCAATAATGCTGGGAAATGTCTCTGACTGTCTGAGGCTGCTTCAGGAAAAAAAAATCCTTCTGCAGTCAATCTGATTTCATTGTATCCTAGGGTTAAAATTTCTGAGAGCCTCCAGCTCCTCTCTCTCTCCCACTCCCCCGATCCGCAACTGTCAGAGCTAAGGGGATGTGTCACACAGTGAGTGGCTCTACACCTTACATTAACCACAGGGAAAATCAACCCTGTGGTACTTATCACAATGTCATCATGTGGTTGAACAGCATGATATGCATTCATGTTGTTCCATGTTTTTGCTGCCACCCTATGGAGCCTGATCAACAGGCTTTGGGGCATCACCTATTTATTCTGCCACCCAATGGCTTCGCCCTGATGGTCAAAGTCCATATGGTGGCAAATTTACAATTTGAAGCATCTGTAGTATAAATCCTTTTTATTTCAACAACCTGGAGAAAAACTAAGCTTCTAAAGCATACAACATAGGACAAAGGCCATAAACAGGACATTGGTAGGGAAATGGTTGTCAGAAATCCATACGCTGCCTCACTAATGTAGTCAGGCTCCATCAGCATACATCACCACAAAAGGCGCTCCAGTCCCATGTGGTCCCAATAAATCCAACTGAAACAAGGTATTTTGCTTCTCTTGATCAGCTGCTGAATGAAGCAGTTGGAAGAGCTGGGAAGGAGGGAGCTATCGAGCTATTTGGTTGTGGCACATCCTATTAGCGGTTGTTTCACCCTGACAGTGGCCCTGTTGGCCTGAAAATGCACTGAGTCTATATAAGAATTGCATACCATATAAAGCATTACAAAACTATGCTGTTTACTCTTCTGCTGGATCTCATTAGGTAAGGCAGTAGAAAAAAAAACGTAATTGGTGGTTTACTGATTTCTGAATCATTTTGTTGTATCATCTTTCCTCTTTGCAGGAGCAATTTTCTAGCATGCTTCATTCTGCATTGTTTTTATTAGAATTTTGAGAAATTATTTCCAAACACATATCTGCAATTAATTGTCTAAAATTACATATAGCCCATGCTGCAGTTCGTCAGGATCAAGTATCCTAAATTCCAAATAGATTTAACATATTCCTTAAATAATAATAAACTGCAAAAGCAAAACATAAAAAAATCCTAAACTCATCAACATGATTATAAATACCAAAAGTAAAGAAAAGAAAATACTGCTTTGAGAAGAGTAAGTTATTTACTTGTAACATTTGTTCTTCGAGAAGCAGCTTCTCCACATACGGTGCACTTTCGTATGTGATGGGTCCTGCTGCCACCACGGACTGCTGCGTGTGGTGGCAGGAGCCGTCACTCTGGCCGAGACTTGACTCGACCACCAAACAAACAATGGCGGGGCAGGGGAGACGCACAGAAGTGTGTCTGCCTGCCCCTGCCCCCATGCTGTGTGGCTGTCACCGGGGTTCAGGGAAGGGCACAATCGGGGGGACACCAGTCATGCTTGATACCCTGGCTCGGGCTCTGCTCACGANGTGCCCAAGGGGAGGGCAAAAAAGAAATAGAGCAGTCTCCGGAATTGACTGAATGCTCTTCACAGCAAAATAGGGTTGTGAAGAGGATAGAATAACAGGTTAGAAATGGTTTATCTAGCAGCTGTGAGGAGGGCAGAGAGCAGCTAGAAATCATGTTGCTTCCACAGGCATGTGGTATTTTTTGCAGTTAAGGTTTTTTTTATAAAGTTATGTTGTTTTAACATTAAGGAAACTATTTACTGTTTGTTTGGGGAAATAACATATATGTTGCTATAGGAATTTGCCCAGCGCAGGGCAAAGTCAGGAAAAGCACATGTTTGTAATAAGGATTTACTTTGATTGTGTAGAGCAAAGTTAACGAAGTATTTTTGGATAGATAGTTTCCCAATTATATGCTTAGTTGAAAAAGTACAATAACATTGTATCATCTGCTGATTTGGTCACCTGATTCATTAGTCCTTATCCCCTTTTCAAAAGCATTAATGAATATATTAAGTAATACCAATTCCAGTACAGATCTCTGGGAAACCTTTCTATTTACTTTTCTCCACTGTGAAAATTGACCAATCTATCCTAAATGTACCATGATTAATGGAAAAAACACAAAAATTCAACTCCAGAATTTGTTACATATTGCAGTATCTAAACAGTACAGTGTATATTACTTCAACTGTAGTGCCATATTCAAAGTACAAGCTTTTCAAAACATGACCGATGCTTCCCATTTGTTTATATAGGGAGAAAAGAGTCTCCTTTGACCTCAAGGAACATCTATCATTATTGTAAAGAATTATACTTTTCTAGAATGTTAACTTCAAAGTAGGGCTGCACCAAATAGGCCATCAGAGTACTCGGATCAAGTTCTGAAGTTCTGAGTTCCTGAACCGGGTACTCAGCAAAACCTCAGAACTTTTCCGACGAACCAGTATTCAGAACTCCGGGACTTCGAAAATCCCTGGAACTCGGAACTTCAGAACTCCTTCCTTTAATGATTTTAAAGTGCACCCACTTTAAAATCATTATGCCAAGCATTATGCTAGCAAGAGTGAGGCAATCACTCAATAAGACAAACCCACAAAACTGCAACTGTGTGCAGAAATCCAAAAAAAGCAAGCAGTAGGGTACCCACAGTATGGCCCACCATCAGCAGTGAGTGCACCCACTTTCAAATCATTATGCCAAGCAGTGCCCAGAAAAACAGGCTATCAAGAGTGGGACAATTGCTCAAGGTAAGATGACAAACCCACAAAAGTGCAACAACTGCGTACACAAAGCCCTAAAAAAGCCAGCCCGTCAGACATAATTATAACATCCACAAGACAGAAACCAGATGTTCAACACCTCCCATCCAAAAAAACCCTCCATTGTGCCTGCCCAGTGTCCACCTATGCAAGGCAAACCCCCCTCCCCACACACCATATTATTTTAACCAGAAAGAAAGTATATCTCCCTTGTACCCCTGCTCAGTGGTCAGTCACATCTTGGCAAAGTTGAACCCACAGACAAAGTACAGTCACAGTGACCACAAAAACCACAGCAAAACTAAAGTGATCCCTCTCTGGCCTCTATGGTGCCAATTTGCCAAAAAGTAGGGCAAGCAGCAGCAGCCACTTTAAACTTTAAGAATATTAGGCACTGGTGGCAACCCCCAGCATTGCCCCTAGTATATAGAGGTGTGCACCAGGGGCCCATGTCATTTTCATCTTCATTTTTTCATTTTCCTTATTTAAATCTTTCATTTTCACAAATATCTAATTGTCATTTTCATTTTTGCTTTTATTTTTGTTTTCCATTGGTTTCAATGGAAAACACATTTTTGGCTGTAACATTTTTGTTTTTCATTATATTTGGTTGAATCATGGAGGGTTTATACCTCCAATGGAAGGCATTAAGTGTACCAAATTACAAAAAGATTGGATAAAGGAATCCAATGTTATAAGCAGTTGAATTATATTATTTTGCAAAAATCTTCATATACATTCTTAGCTGTACCTTCTTTGTCTCACATTTAATGTAGATGAACCTTGGCAAGTTTATACCCCTTCCTATATTTACTGTATCTGCCAGCTTTCAGAAGAATTGAATAAAGAGTCCTGGTGGTATAAGCAATTAACTTATAAATGTATGTCTGACTGTAACATCTTTGTAGTCCAAACAGTGTACATGAAATAGGCAAGGCTGTATATCACATTTTCACGATCATATCAGAAAGATGTGACAACGGGTCCCAATTCTATATGCCTGCACAGCATATGCAGAGAAAGAGCCTATGCCAGGGATTCTCTTACGTGTTACTGTGGTATAAGATCGGTTTGTGATGTCAATTGGACAGCAGAAATGTCAACCAAATATCCTCATTCTGTGCTGTGACCATCACAACTTCTCTTCCCACTTTTTACTGGGAACGCAGAAGCATCTGTTTAGGAAAGAGCCAATAGAGATTCTCTTATGTTCTCTTATGTCCCAGTTATGTCCGCCTCAAAGCCACAACTGATTGGTCCTGTAAAGCTGGAAGCATGCAGTAACTGGCCAGTGAATGTGTGTTAGTCTTTTGGGTTGCTCCCCATCCTCCCTCCTACAGCCTCCCTCCCCCTGCCATGCCCGGTGCCTGCCTCTGACTGGCACTGCATGTGCTGCTATTTATCTGAATAATGGTCTTCAAGAGGACAGCATAAATTGCTTATAAAATTGGGCCCCTTTATCAAATTGACCTATAGTTTTGCAGAGATGACAGGGAAGGTATATGATGCATTCCTGCCAAATATCCTGTAAACAGGATGGATTATAAACATGTTACAGCTGGAAATGTAGTTTAAAGATAATGTGTTATACCATCAGGACCCTTTATCTGATCTTTCTGAAAATTGGCAGGAGTGTTAAGCTTGTGGAGTGACATAATATTCATAGGTTTCGTGTAAATTGGATGGAAGATAGAGAAGATGTAGCCAATTAGCCATGAATGTATATGGAGCTTTTCTTAACATCACAACATTCAATTGCTTCATAAATTGGTTTCCTTTGTCTACTCATTTTGAAACTTGGTACACATAGTGCCCTCCATTGGGGGCACAAGCTCCCCAAGTTTCATCAGAATTGAATATGAAACGAAAATGTTATAGCCAGAAATATGTTTTTCAGTGTTTTCCCTTTATTTCAAAAACAAAATGTTGTTTTTGTTTCTATTTTTGTTATTATTATTTGTCATTTTCTTTATTGAAATAACAATAATGAAAACAAAAATTTTCATTATCATTATTGTAATAACAAAAATGACATGCACACCCCTACTAGTATATGGACAGCCCAAGCCAGAAGTGGAGAAAGGCGAAGATCCCTCTGGCCTCCATGGTGCCAAGCAGCAAGCATCAGCAGTGTGGCACCCACATATATTTTTTTAAAATCATGGCATGTTGGAAACAAGTAACCCCCATTCCCCAGCATTTCCCCTATTGACAGGCCATGCCAGGCCCGGCACCCCTCCCCCGCAAGCCGATTACTTACAGATCAGCAGCAATGTAGCACACAGTCAAATTCACTAAAGAGAATGGAAAATGGCATTACAGCCACTTTTATTTTGACTGCCAGCCAATCAAAACCTGTCCTGTGGCTTGTCCATCACTCAACTGCCCCCTCCCATATCCCCCCTCCTACCAAATATGACACTAAGTTTTGTTTCCTAGCTCAGAGTGGCTAGGGTAAACCATTTGGGTCATTCCAGTCACACGCACAATGGCTCCAGCTCTCGGGCGAGGCTTCAAAGTTTTACAGAGACCAGCCTTGGTACGTGGAACTCAGAAATTTGGAACCAGGGAATGAAATCCCTGGTGAATTGTTTTCAGAGGACAGAGTTTGAGCACTATTTCAAAGTGAATCTGGGAGTATGGAAATAAAACAGGTATATACACAAGTATGGCCTTTCCACATCTAAATATATTTGTAATATTCTGTGAATCTATCATTGTGTCATCTGCAAATTTGGTTACCTTATTCTTTACCCCTTTTCCAGATCACTAATGAATATATTAAATAATAATGGTTCCAGTACAGACCTCTGGGGCACTGATATTGGTACTGAGGCTGTGTTCCCATCTGCAGCAGCAGTGGCGGCAGTGGGAGGGGCGAGGGAAGACGCAGCAGTGCAGAGGAGCAGGCAGACAGGAAAAGAGCCGGTGCAAACAGGGATCTGCCGCGGCTTCTCTCGTGCATGTCAGGGTGAAAAACTCTGCCCTGACATGCGCGACAGAAGCCGCGGCAGATCCCCATTCGCACCGGCTCTTTTCCTGTCTGCTGGCTCAACCGCACTGTCAAGTCTTCCCTCACCCCTCGTGCTGCCGCCAGCGCAGTCACAGGTGAGAACACAGCCTCCTGCCCTGATATGCGCAAGAGAAGCCGCGGCAGATCTCAGTTTGCACCGGCTTTTTTCTCGTCAGCCGGCTCCTCTGCGCTGCCGTGTCTTCCCTCGCACCTCCCGCTGCCGCCACCACAGGTGAGAACACAGCCTGGTGCTGGGACAGGTGTTAAACACATTTTAAACACTTGTCTATTAGATTGTAAAAGAAATGGAGGAGGCAAGCAGATTAAGTTTAGTACTTATAGGAAACTTGGAGCAAAGGCTGGACTCTGCTTCTAGCACACTGTTTTGTTATATGGCTCTCTGTTCTTCACTCTCCTTATACAAAGTATTAATAATGAGCATATAGCACTGAAAGGTTGAATTAATTAATTAATTTCATCTAAGTCTTTTCAGATCCTTCAATAGAAGGAGACAGTAGCACTAAGTTTTATTTTTATTCCATTGAGCATAATAAATTTAGCAGGTCCAATTGAAATTATTGTACTCTTCATTTCTCTCAAATTAATAGGGATCTTGGATCTAAGCAAGCATTCTGTGCTCTTCATATACTCTTCATCTCAGGNTAATAATAATAATAATAATTACCAGTGCTAGAGCTGAGCCCAGCACCGGCTTTTATACTGATGGCCCCGTCCCTGCGCACGCTTGCAAATGCTCTGAGTGCCACGGAGGGGGCAGGGCTGACCCTAAGGTGCGTGGGGGCATGCGCGGGACACGTGACAGCCCCGGGCTGGTTACCATGGGGACCAGCACCCATGCCACAGAGCACCAGTCTGCCCCTGGCAGCGTCATGCCTCCTGCTGCTGAGGCGCCGCTGCGAGCAGCCCCGGAGGTTCCAGAGCCGCTGATGATGATCGGGGCTCACAATACCCCCCTCAAGGCCCCCAGCCCAGGGGCGGCCGGGTTTGGTAGGGTAGCGCAAATGAAAGTTGTGAACGAGGCACCACGGAGGGAGTGGGGCTGACCCTACAGTGCGTGGGGGCGTGTGCGGGACAAGTGACGGCCCCGGGGTGGGGCTGGTTACCATGGGGACTGGTGCCCGCGCCGCAGAGCACCAATCTGCCCCTGGCGGCATCATGCCACGCCTCCGGCTGCTGAGGCGCCACTGCGGGTGGCCCCGGAGGTTCAAGAGCCGCTGCTGGTGAGCAGGGCTCACAGTGGAGCGACCTACCACCCTGGCAGATGGGAGGCCATGGTGGAAGCCAATGACGGCCGCCATGGCACCTGGCACCTGCTGCCACACTGGACCATGGTAGGTAAAGCAGCTGTACAAACATTACAGCACACTCTACACCAAGTTCGGCAGGCATTCCTCAGGCGGTGTTGGCACTTAGCCTAGGCTGTGAGTTGGGGATTTCCCCAACTCACAGTCCAGGCTAATTGCAAACATCGCTCAGCAAATGGCCAGGGATAACATCTGGTGGCAATTCCTGGCGTTACAATTGCGGAATATCATAACATCTGAAAACACCCATACACATAGATGGTAGTTGGCTTCCCCCTGACTCTGAGACCGAACATGTTATCCAATCAGCGTCTAGACGAGGAGTGGAGAGATGATGTTACCTAGGACTCAATAAATGCTGCCCACTCCCTGCCACTCCAGTCCTGTCTCCAAAGGCAGAGAATCCAAAAGTAGAAAAATGTTTCCAGTGGAGGGGTCAGGAGGATAGTGTGCACGTGGAGAGGCTTCTTCTTGAAGAACAAACATTACATGTAAGTAATTTAACTTTTTTCTTCTTCAATAACCTCTCCACATTCACACAGGGGGTAAACTGGCAAGCAATAATGTGGAGGAGGCTGAAGAGTTAGAACAGCGACTGACGGACAAATAATCTAAACTGGGCATCACTCCTACTTGCCAAATCAATGGCTTTAATGCCTTGGAAAGTGTGGAGTGGTGGAGAGCAGGCAGTACTTAGAAAGTCCTGGGTAACGTCATCTTTCTGCTCCCCATCTAGAAGCTACTTCGATAATCTCTCTGGTCCCAGTGCCAGGGGTCACCAACTACCATGTTTTGGGAGAGGTCTCAAAGAAGAATTTAAATTCTTCCATATATTCCTAGGTTAAGAACATAAGAAGTGCCAGAAAACCCAGCTATACTACTGGCCTTGAAAATGTCCTCTGGCAACAAATTCCATATGTTAATTATGCGTTGAGTGAAAAAGTACTTCCTTTTATTTGTTTGAAATCTGCCAGCAGCTAGTTTCATGAAGTGTCCCCTAGTTCTAGTACTATTTGAAAAGGTAAATAACCATTCCTATCTACTCGTTCCACACCACTCAAGATTTTATAAACCTCTATCATGTCCCCTCAGTCTTCTCTTCTCTAAGCTGAAGACACCCAGCTCATCAAGCCTCTCTTTGTACGGAAGCCGTTCCATTAGGGATGGGTGAACGCGGTTTGGAAGTTTGGAGTTCGGCCCGAACTCGGCCTGTTCGGACGACCGAACCGAACCGAACTTCCGAACACGAACTGGCCGAACTGAACTCAATCCGAATGGTGAAATGACCGAACAGTTCGGNATGGAATATAAACATGTTACAGCTGGAAATGTAGTTTAAAGATAATGTGTTATACCATCAGGACCCTTTATCTGATCTTTCTGAAAATTGGCAGGAGTGTTAAGCTTGTGGAGTGACATAATATTCATAGGTTTCGTGTAAATTGGATGGAAGATAGAGAAGATGTAGCCAATTAGCCATGAATGTATATGGAGCTTTTCTTAACATCACAACATTCAATTGCTTCATAAATTGGTTTCCTTTGTCTACTCATTTTGAAACTTGGTACACATAGTGCCCTCCATTGGGGGCACAAGCTCCCCAAGTTTCATCAGAATTGAATATGAAACAAAAATGTTATAGCCAGAAATATGTTTTTCAGTGTTTTCCCTTTATTTCAAAAACAAAATGTTGTTTTTGTTTCTATTTTTGTTATTATTATTTGTCATTTTCTTTATTGAAATAACAATAATGAAAACAAAAATTTTCATTATCATTATTGTAATAACAAAAATGACATGCACACCCCTACTAGTATATGGACAGCCCAAGCCAGAAGTGGAGAAAGGCGAAGATCCCTCTGGCCTCCATGGTGCCAAGCAGCAAGCATCAGCAGTGTGGCACCCACATATATTTTTTTAAAATCATGGCATGTTGGAAACAAGTAACCCCCATTCCCCAGCATTTCCCCTATTGACAGGCCATGCCAGGCCCGGCACCCCTCCCCCGCAAGCCGATTACTTACAGATCAGCAGCAATGTAGCACACAGTCAAATTCACTAAAGAGAATGGAAAATGGCATTACAGCCACTTTTATTTTGACTGCCAGCCAATCAAAACCTGTCCTGTGGCTTGTCCATCACTCAACTGCCCCCTCCCATATCCCCCCTCCTACCAAATATGACACTAAGTTTTGTTTCCTAGCTCAGAGTGGCTAGGGTAAACCATTTGGGTCATTCCAGTCACACGCACAATGGCTCCAGCTCTCGGGCGAGGCTTCAAAGTTTTACAGAGACCAGCCTTGGTACGTGGAACTCAGAAATTTGGAACCAGGGAATGAAATCCCTGGTGAATTGTTTTCAGAGGACAGAGTTTGAGCACTATTTCAAAGTGAATCTGGGAGTATGGAAATAAAACAGGTATATACACAAGTATGGCCTTTCCACATCTAAATATATTTGTAATATTCTGTGAATCTATCATTGTGTCATCTGCAAATTTGGTTACCTTATTCTTTACCCCTTTTCCAGATCACTAATGAATATATTAAATAATAATGGTTCCAGTACAGACCCTCTGGGGCACTGATATTGGTACTGAGGCTGTGTTCCCATCTGCAGCAGCAGTGGCGGCAGTGGGAGGGGCGAGGGAAGACGCAGCAGTGCAGAGGAGCAGGCAGACAGGAAAAGAGCCGGTGCAAACAGGGATCTGCCGCGGCTTCTCTCGTGCATGTCAGGGTGAAAAACCCTGCCCTGACATGCGCGACAGAAGCCGCGGCAGATCCCCATTCGCACCGGCTCTTTTCCTGTCTGCTGGCTCAACCGCACTGTCAAGTCTTCCCTCACCCCTCGTGCTGCCGCCAGCGCAGTCACAGGTGAGAACACAGCCTCCTGCCCTGATATGCGCAAGAGAAGCCGCGGCAGATCTCAGTTTGCACCGGCTTTTTTCTCGTCAGCCGGCTCCTCTGCGCTGCCGTGTCTTCCCTCGCACCTCCCGCTGCCGCCACCACAGGTGAGAACACAGCCTGGTGCTGGGACAGGTGTTAAACACATTTTAAACACTTGTCTATTAGATTGTAAAAGAAATGGAGGAGGCAAGCAGATTAAGTTTAGTACTTATAGGAAACTTGGAGCAAAGGCTGGACTCTGCTTCTAGCACACTGTTTTGTTATATGGCTCTCTGTTCTTCACTCTCCTTATACAAAGTATTAATAATGAGCATATAGCACTGAAAGGTTGAATTAATTAATTAATTTCATCTAAGTCTTTTCAGATCCTTCAATAGAAGGAGACAGTAGCACTAAGTTTTATTTTTATTCCATTGAGCATAATAAATTTAGCAGGTCCAATTGAAATTATTGTACTCTTCATTTCTCTCAAATTAATAGGGATCTTGGATCTAAGCAAGCATTCTGTGCTCTTCATATACTCTTCATCTCAGGGGCGTAGCTAGGGTGGAATGGGCCCCTGGCCAAGAAATCAAAATGCCCCCCCCCCATCCTGCATCTTCCCCCCGCCCTCCGAGCACCCAAACTCACCTTTTCCATCCTGCGGCACACTTGTAGATTTGGTTGGGGCTCTGAGGCACACTTGTTAATTTGTTTCAGCTTTGCAGCATGAAAAATGGTAGCGATAGCTCTGGGCCTTGACCTCTTGAGATAGCACAGAAAGCAAGATGGCGCTGGAGCTCTTGAGATCTTGAAATAGCTCTAGGACCATTCTCTCTAATTTTCTCTTTTATCTACTATTTCCATTTCCCCCAGCAAAGCACAATCTGCAGCGGTTTATTGAACCTAATCACCCATCTCAATTTCAAAATTCACAGATGTGAAATCCCACCTTTCCTCAGTAGGACTTGAGATAGCATTGAAAGCAAGGCAGCTTTGGAACTCTTGAGATCTTGAGCTAGCACAGAAAACAAGACAGCTCTGGGGTCATTTTTGCTAATTTTCTCTTTTAGCTACTACCATTCCTCCCCACCCCCACCCAGCAAAGCACAATCTGATATCTGCAGGTGTTTTCTAGCCCCACAAAGACCCCCCTCTTCTGGCCTAGCCCTCTCTCTCCCCCAAGCACATGCCCACATAGACCCCCCTGTCCTTTCTCCCCCAAGCTCCACACATACACGGAGACGGTGTGGTCCCCCTCCTCCCTGCACAGACTCCCTCCTCCTCTCCTCTCCTCTCTCTCAGTTGAGCTGAGTGAGCTCCCCTTCTCCAGGTCTGGGAGCGCCTCTCTCCCACCTTCCCGCTGCAATAGGGCTCTGGGCAGGCACAGCGGCAGTGGGGACAGGGACTCAATCTGACTCACTCATCAGCTGCAACTTGGCATCTCTACATGCAGCTGTTGCAGTCTACAGAATCAGTTGGAGAGGAGAGTGACGAGACAACGACAAGCTGCTGCAAGAGGCTGAAGCAACAGCAAGTGGGAGTGATGCCGGGCAGGGAGGAGGAGAACTTAGAGGCTATGGGGAGCCGAACTGCCTCTCTCTGTGTGCTGCTCCCACCCAGTCCCACCACTTCCATAGCCCTGACCTAGCCTTTCAGTGTGTGGTGGGCAGGTCAGCAGCCAGGTACCAGCCAGCGCGGCTCACAAACCTGCAGCACCACCATTGCACCATGGAAAACATGAGCATTTTTGGCGGGCACCCCGTGCATTCTCCCATCTACCACCACTTTCGAACTTTGCCACATGATCCATCACGTGGTGGGGAGGAGGGAGTCTGATTGGCCAGCCTCCCTCCCAGACTTGTTTGTTTATTATGATCAGCTGTTGAGCTGCTCTGCCTGGGGTATCAGAGAGCTGCTACGAGTGCAAAGGGCCTCTGCTCACTCAGCTCAGGGGGAAGCAATGGGCCAAATCCGTCCTGCTGCTGCTGTTGCACAGAGAGCAGAGCAGTCAGTCATGTAGGCTAGGCAGGCAGCGTGGGCCCCCAGCCACACTTGCTTCACTAGTGCCACCAGGAGGTGGTGGCCACATGGCGCTGGAGGCCGTCAGCATAAAGCCAGGCTCGCTCAATGGACGCTACGCTTTAGCTGCAACTTTAATTATTTTAGGAAAGGCTTCTGGCATATGTCAAACTCGGAGTATTCTCTGTAAAACAATTTAGCCATAAAAAAATTAAGATACTAATATATTATAAATAGCTTCAACACCACAAACCACTATGTTCTTTTCTTAAGCTATACATTATGACAAACTATGCAAACAAATAGTTTGATCCTAATCTATTTCCATTTCCTTGGAAAACTTAATATACCAATTAGGACTGAGATGTGACAGAGTCAATTGTCAATATGACAGAGGACTGAAATTGTTCAGAAGAATACACTTGCAATAATGCTGGGAAATGTCTCTGACTGTCTGAGGCTGCTTCAGGAAAAAAAAATCCTTCTGCAGTCAATCTGATTTCATTGTATCCTAGGGTTAAAATTTCTGAGAGCCTCCAGCTCCTCTCTCTCTCCCACTCCCCCGATCCGCAACTGTCAGAGCTAAGGGGATGTGTCACACAGTGAGTGGCTCTACACCTTACATTAACCACAGGGAAAATCAACCCTGTGGTACTTATCACAATGTCATCATGTGGTGGAACAGCATGATATGCATTCATGTTGTTCCATGTTTTTGCTGCCACCCTATGGAGCCTGATCAACAGGCTTTGGGGCATCACCTATTTATTCTGCCACCCAATGGCTTCGCCCTGATGGTCAAAGTCCATATGGTGGCAAATTTACAATTTGAAGCATCTGTAGTATAAATCCTTTTTATTTCAACAACCTGGAGAAAAACTAAGCTTCTAAAGCATACAACATAGGACAAAGGCCATAAACAGGACATTGGTAGGGAAATGGTTGTCAGAAATCCATACGCTGCCTCACTAATGTAGTCAGGCTCCATCAGCATACATCACCACAAAAGGCGCTCCAGTCCCATGTGGTCCCAATAAATCCAACTGAAACAAGGTATTTTGCTTCTCTTGATCAGCTGCTGAATGAAGCAGTTGGAAGAGCTGGGAAGGAGGGAGCTATCGAGCTATTTGGTTGTGGCACATCCTATTAGCGGTTGTTTCACCCTGACAGTGGCCCTGTTGGCCTGAAAATGCACTGAGTCTATATAAGAATTGCATACCATATAAAGCATTACAAAACTATGCTGTTTACTCTTCTGCTGGATCTCATTAGGTAAGGCAGTAGAAAAAAAAACGTAATTGGTGGTTTACTGATTTCTGAATCATTTTGTTGTATCATCTTTCCTCTTTGCAGGAGCAATTTTCTAGCATGCTTCATTCTGCATTGTTTTTATTAGAATTTTGAGAAATTATTTCCAAACACATATCTGCAATTAATTGTCTAAAATTACATATAGCCCATGCTGCAGTTCGTCAGGATCAAGTATCCTAAATTCCAAATAGATTTAACATATTCCTTAAATAATAATAAACTGCAAAAGCAAAACATAAAAAAATCCTAAACTCATCACCATGATTATAAATACCAAAAGTAAAGAAAAGAAAATACTGCTTTGAGAAGAGTAAGTTATTTACTTGTAACATTTGTTCTTCGAGAAGCAGCTTCTCCACATACGGTGCACTTTCGTATGTGATGGGTCCTGCTGCCACCACGGACTGCTGCGTGTGGTGGCAGGAGCCGTCACTCTGGCCGAGACTTGACTCGACCACCAAACAAACAATGGCGGGGCAGGGGCGACGCACAGAAGTGTGTCTGCCTGCCCCTGCCCCCATGCTGTGTGGCTGTCACCGGGGTTCAGGGAAGGGCACAATCGGGGGGACACCAGTCATGCTTGATACCCTGGCTCGGGCTCTGCTCACGA
>QEPC01004190.1:521970-556751 GCA_003113815.1 Sphenodon punctatus | reverse complement strand
TTTTCCCTATGTGCATCACTTTGCACTTGTCCACATTAAATCTCATCTGCCATTTAGATGCCCAGGCACCCAGCTTCGTAAGTTCCTGTTGCAGTTCTTCACAGGATAAATGAGCCCCATCAACCCAATAGAGCTCAGTCCAGTCTTGATGAATCTTGTGATGGGTAAAGGCAAGCCCTGCTTGTAGCCTCAGAATCCAACCACTTCCTCACTTCCTGGTTGGCCTTTCGTCTGGCCTGATCCACCCTCCCTGTGTGAAGGGGATCCTTCCAAACCTTCCATGGAAGCATGTGGGTCCAAAAGGAAGAAGGTCCTGAAGAACAGATGCTTGGCTACCAGAAGTTCCTGTTTTAACATCAGGATCAGTTCCAGGTCCTTGGATCACAGTAACTCCCCGAGGTGCAGGATAACCATGTCCGGATGTGGGAGATACCAGGAGGCCTGTAGCACAGGGAGTAGCTGTTTCCACTACATGCTCTGCCTGCCTTTCCATATGATGTCACAGAATTCACTCAGACCGAGCTGCATACCTCAGTGCAAACACCTGGCCTTCTTGGCTGCCCAGTGGATGATGCCATGTCCCACAATCCAATCTTCCTGTGCCATTCCCCGTGGGGTCCTGAAACTAATGTAGTAAAAAAAGAGCCAATGTTAATATATTGTTACGAGGCCATTAGCACAGTCAGCATCACAGAAAGTGCCCACTAGGGCCACGTATGTAGGTTTAGAAAGCGTCTGACCTCCAGCGCCCAATGGTCCTGATCTCCACAGCACTAAAACTCACTTCTGCATCACAGCTGGATGCCCCAATTCAGAAAGAGTGTGAACTGTAGCACTCTGGGTGTACGGCAAGGGTTGGAGACATTTCTTCAACATTGCTGAATATTGGAAGCGGGTGAGAAAAGTCCACTCGGCGTGCCAGAAAAGCACACCTGGCAGCACAGGACGGATCTGCAAATACTCCTGCATTGCGCAGAACAAGCACAAACGGGGGGACGTTTCCACTATACAGCGTCACCCATGTCCCTCAGCTCTCTTGATTCTTCTTGGCCGCCCAGAGATGAATGGTCAGGTATTCATCTGCAAAAAGCACATCCCCTATTGCCACCGCTCTCCCTGAGGTACCTGTTTTTGAGCTGGGCACCAACTAGTTCTATCAAAAGGCACCAAAGAATATGACCTAAAAGGCTGCTGCAAAAAGAGACACTCCTCTCTACCCCCATCTTTGCAAAAATGTAGGAGGAATCAAAAACACCTGCCAATTAAATATGCGGTGATCAGGGACCTATTGTCAGGGTGCTTGCCCACTGTTTGGACCAGCACTCTAGGATGCACTGCAGCAGGCCACTGTGGTCAGGTGAGGGGTATCCTGCCAGCTCTGATATAAGCCTCAGAGCAAAAAAATTTCATGGCCACCAACATGGGGGTCAAGCCCATGTTTTTTTGCTCAAGGACAAACTGGAGCTCAAGTACGGGGAAACCCATGGGCAAACCATGCTTCATCCTGAACTCCTGAAACTCGATGAAGGCATGCTCGTATGCTGTCTTAGTATTGTCCACTAAAGACCCCTGGACCGCGTTGAATAGTTCTAGGAAATAAGGCTCCAGAGATCCACTGGGAGTGCCTTCGGAGTCTTGCTGGCACCTGGAGCAAGATGACAGAAATGGTCCATCTGGAAGCAAGAAAAGGCATAAGCTATGCTGTTGCTAGCACCAGATAAATGCTTGGAAACAAAGAGAATGTTATGTTGCAAGTACAGTAATACAAATGCCCTAACCAGCCCCATCACACATGGAGACTTTGGCAACAACTAGTTAATTACCTGCACCACGGCCAAACTGTCACACCAAAACAGAACCCTGTGGTTGGCAAAATACTTGTACCAGAGGCACACCGCCCAGACAATGGGAAACAATTCAAGGAAGGTCAGGTCTGGTGATTCCCTTCCCTTCCCACTCAGCCAGTCAATGGGCAGCACACCACTTATCCCTTAAGAAGACCACAAAGCCCAAACCACCAGTGCAAAGCCACCGCTCCACAGCAAGTGGACCGGAAAGTCAGTCTCCAACAGAAGCTGCTGTCACCAGAAGCTCACCCCATTGAAGTTACGCAGGAAAGTTGCCCAGGTATGCAGGTCCTCTTTCATGTCCCTCATCACCCGCACATGGAGATGCAGAGGGAGGTTTTGGAGGCCTGGGCATAAGGTCTAGACATAAAGGTTCCGCTGGGTTCCACAACCTGGCAAGCAGAATTAAGGCTCCCAAATAAAGACTGGAGCTGCCGAACAGTGACCATGGTGTTTGACAGGCATGTGCTAATAGCGTCCCTCAGGGAAAAGAGCTTTTCCTGGGAGAGGCAGGAGACAGTGTGAACCATATCAAGCTCTATCCCCTAATAGGACAAGGAGGTACTAGGACCTTCGATTCTTTTCTGGCATGAGTGAAACACCCAGCTCGCTGCCTACTTCCTGGAATGTGCACAGCAGGTATGAACATTCCATCGTGCCTGGTCACCCAATGAACAAGATGTCATCTAAATAGTGAGTGACTTGCACCATACTTGCTCACAGGCACACCACCCACTCTAGCAAAGAGCTGAAATTCTCAAAGACTGAACATGAGATGGAACATCTCATTGGCATGACCTTGCCAAAGTAATAGTTCCCATGACAGACTGGCAGCAGCCTGAAGGCCAACCTGAGGTTGCTCTTAGCTAACTGGGCCCCTATTCCAAATTTCCTGACCATTTTGACCGAGTCAAATGAGGCATAGCGCACTGAACATAGTTCGGAAGAATTGGCACCATTCTCTGAAGAGTCCCTAGAATAGTACAGGTGATGGATTAATCAAAACTCCCCCGGGGCCTTTTTTGGTACTACCCCTAGTGGAGAAACACAGAGATGAGCGAGTGGGGGCTGCTACAGGGGCCATCCATCCTCCCTTCTCATATCTCCTTCCCAAACGTGGCATACACCACATGCTCAAGGCCCTTCACTGATTTCAAATTGCCCACCTGTGCATGGGCAATGATCCCTTTTGCTGATATGCAAACCCCATCTGTGAATGCCTTGATCACATATTTCACTGCCTGGCAGTCAGGGTGGTCCGCCAGTGCCCTGGCTAATGTCTCAGGCCAAGCTGGTTTTGGGGCCCTTTGCATGCCCACCGCCAGTGGGCCCGAAGGTTCCTTTTCCACAACCTCCTGGGTGGAACCTGTTCCTGCTGCTATACTGGTGAAATCTATTGTGATTGGATGCTGAATACCTCCAACCCCATTGCGCCTAGTGTGTCAAAACTTACAGGATGGGAGCACCTCTGCCCATCACAGTAGTCCCAGCATGACAACCCAGCCCTGCTGCCTTTCTGCCCATCACTGATGCTCTGCCCGCCACTCCCATCTTTACTGTCTTTCACCAACATATGCCCGCTATCTGAACATTGCGCATTGTAAGTATTGTTAACACACTCCCACCACCGATTCTCTACCAGCTGATCCCGGGGGTGATGGACACATGATGGCAAAAGGCCTCATTGTATCTTAGCCAAGTCCCCAAGGCACCCGAATCATATGCTTGCCGAATGATGTCCACATACTTCACAAACTCAGTGGCCTTCTCCGGGTAAGCCTGTAGCATCACCCCTTGAAAGATGCTGAAAATGGCTGATTTGACCAGTTATGGTCAGCTTTCAGGCTGGGGAAGCATCTCTCCTTCCTGTCATCTCGCTCATTGGGGTCTGCGATGAGGTCACTAAATAGTAGTACAAACATGTCTGCGTACTCCCATCTCCAGATCCTCTCCAGTGTGGACTGTAGGAGATGCTCGCTGATAGGCGCACCCACATCAGTGTAACTCCTTTTCAAGGAAAGGGGCTCAGTCCGCATGGGAGAATATCTGCAGTGGCCCATTTGAGACCCTACCAGGCTCCGCTAAACCTACATTGCCAGATCTGTCATGGTCTGGACAATACCCACTGAAAAACCACTCACTTGGGGAGCAGAGCCTACCCCCAAAGACATTAGTCACATCAGCAGACCAGGGGATCCATGCGCCATTCCAGGGTACCAAGCGCTCGCCCACTCTCGCCAACTCCACCTCCTGCATCTGCAGTTGCCAGGGGGGAGGGGCACAATGGGAGGTGGGCTCACCTGGACCTCTCTGGAAACCCCAAACTCAACAGCGTCCATATGTCAAAGGAGTAATTGCAGCAGCTCGGTCTCCACTGGAGGGGCCTGTCTGACCCGGCGTGGTTCCGACACCGCTTCCCTGTAATGAGATGGTACCCTGTGCCACATCCCATGCTTGAGGGGCCGTCCTGGGAGTCCCTCAGGTTTTCTCCCCTGAAGGGTATGAAGGACAGTGACAGCGATCCACTATGAGTGGGGCTCGCCTGTTCGGACCAGGTGGGACAACAGGCCCTGTGTCCTCTACTCCCTGCTGCTGATGCTCATAAACATCCATTCTCTCCTGCAGAGACCTCAGCAAAGTCTCCATACAACCCCATGCTGCAGGGCTGTTGGGGTGGGACTGCCCTCTCCCCCCTTGTTTCCCCCATGGCCCTTTTCAGAAGGTTTCTTCAGGCTCTTCCTCCTAGGCATCCTGCAAAAACTAAATCACAGACACCTTGTGAAAACAAGAGTTAAAAGGAGTCCAGGCACTCCCCTTTTTTATTGTTCTCCACATGCTCACGCCTACAAATTACCTAATTACCAAATTAATCTACCAGCTCATATTCCAAATTATCCATTAATAAATATTAATAAGTAAATATACCCACTAATACATTCATAATAAATACCAGTTAATAAGTACCAGTTAAATAAGTTATTAAATTCCTAGCTCATAAATCAAACATTGAATACCAGCTACAATACAAGCTAAAGAATTAATAATCAATACTAATACATTAGAAATATCAATAAATTACCAGCTAATAAATTAATCCTTAATAGCAACTAAATACAAGCTAATAAAAAAATGAATAGCAATTAATACAGACCAATTAAATAAGTTAATAGCTACTCTAATATGCCCATTAATGTACCCATTAACATTACTTGTTAACCAATACCAAGTAATAAGTACCAATTAATACAGGCCCTCCCCTTTTTTTTGTGAAGCGTGCTCCTGAACCTTTACACCTCATACCTAATTTATCAGGGGACCTTTCAGAGGACCTTTTTACACAGGCCGCGGGGAAGAGGTGTGTGTTGGTGTGTGCCGTGGTCTGTGTGCGGTTGGTGGAGGGAGGGTGTAGACAGACGCACACCCATCTACACCCACCTCCACCCATCAATACGCACACAGACTCTTGTGTGGGGGATGGCTGGAGGTGGGTGTGTATGCGTGTGTGTGGGAGCACACACTCCCCCCCCATGGGATTTACACAGGTGGCACCCTGGGTGTTCAAGCTAGGGTGCTGTCCGTGTAAAAAGGACCATACACTACGGAATTATGTCCACTAACAGATATAGCTATCAAGTATGATGCTCTCATTATGCTTCCTCAAGTATGCTGCACCTCCCCTGCCATGCTGAATCCCACTACTCAGCCAGGCATAGCCTCTGCATCCTGAGTCAACCCCAAGATGGTGGTGCCACTAAGCACCACCCGCATCCGCGTAAACTCCATGTAAGTTACATGGAAGGGGGCACCAGGCAGTCAGAGCCTGCAGCCTCACACTTGTGGGGGCTGGTGTTCTGTGACCTTTCCCAGGCTTCCACCAGACCAGCCTCACCACTAGGTGGTGCAAGCTTAACCCAAGTACTAGCCAGGGGGCCCACAGCGATGGGGGAGGGGCAAGAGGAAAGGGGGGAGAAAACTCCCAGAATATGGCAAGACATCATACAGCCTGGATTCCCCAGTACATCCCAATAAAGTAGCGTGCAGCCAGGGTTCCACAGCACTGTACAGCCCGAGTTCCCCAGCTTGAAGCTGGGGAGGAACTCATCTGCCTGTGGGAGGGTGGCCAGATGACTCTGTCATTCCACTGACACTGGAATGTGCACCACCCCATGCAAAAGACTGCGGCCTCCCCAGCACAGCTGCACATGGCAGGGAGCTGGGAGAAACTTGTGTGGCAGAGAGGCCAGGGTGCCTGCTGAGCAGACGGGATACAGTACGCTGCCACCACAGACCCTACGTTCCTCCCAATGTGCAAGTAGGATGGCTAGAGAGCGTGGCTTCCCGAGTCTAGCCAGCGAACCCCGTGTGAAGCTGGTGAGAAAAATCTCTAATTCTGTGCAGTGCAAGGGAGAGGCCCTCCTCCCCAAAGGGACCCATTTGCCAGTAAGCAAGGTGAGGTGGTGGGGGATAGCTTAACTCAACCAACGCACAAGCCTGGTATAGAAGAACATGCTAGTAAGTGTGTGCTTGGAGCCTGGACAAGAAATGGTGTTGGGCAGGCTTGGAGCTTAAATCTGGCACCCGAGGGGTGTGTGTGTGCCACCTTGCGATCCTTCCCCCTGGGTGCCTCACTCAGCTGCATAGCTGGGTGGCTCCTAGACCCTGCCATTATGTTATTGCGGGGGTGCAGCCCCGCCCACAACCCAGAAGTCCCTGTCTCCTTCCTCCTAATGGAGGTGGGAGAGGTGGGACAAACAGCCATCTCCCACGTCTTGCGTTGAGAGGGGGATTCTCTCCCAAATCCTTTCTCCTCTCTACCTCACCTAACCTTGTCGGGTCTTCAGACAATGCTAAACCCTGGTCTCCATGGTCAAGATAAGTTTCTGGATAGCAAGAGCTTTTTGCCCATAGCTTCCCTATTTCTTTTCACTTCCCATGAATCTCTCCAAATCCTTGTAAGTCTCTCTGCTTTTACCTGCTTCTGAGATGGGATCCCAGGAAGTGTGGCCTTTGGAGAAAGGCCTAGTAAGCATCAACGGAAATGAAGATGCACATAACTGAGTGCCGTTACTTGCTATGGTGGTTATGAATTAAACAAAGTGATTAGGAGGTGGATTTGCTTTTATAGACACTTCCGCATGTACCCACAGAAATGACTTTGTTTGTTTGTGTGAGGGGGATGGGAGTTGGGATGGAGAGGGGAAGCCCACGGACCTGCTACTCCACTCGGGGTTCCCTTGCTTGGGGACTCCTGCAGATTAGGGGGACTCGCAGTTCTGCGATAAAAAGGTCCCCTCAGGTTGTAAGGTGGCCCTAGGTGTTCCTGCTGGAACGAGGCCTGATCATCACAGGGGAGGAGATCGAGCAGAGAATGCGAGCGGGCCCCTAAGACACTCCGCAGGGAGACAAGGTCTCCGCCCATGTATGCTAGGACCCTTAACCCCACCCTGATAGTGCCGGGGAGAGGGTGCCAGGGGGGTGAAGGTGAGGGAAGGGGGAAGAACCACGGGGAGGACACCACGGGGTTTAGCCAGCACCAACTACAAGGGTTTTGAACTTGGGGAATACCAGGGAATAAGCTACTGTGCATACCAACAATGACACCCCTTAGAGACACTTTCACTCACGCACCTTTCACTCACCGTTCACTTAGACACTCACTCCGACGATACTTTCTACAGGAATCAAGCCTCAAGCCTTATTCAGTCGCACGGGGGCCAGTTCACAGCAACGCTGATCGCCGGCCCCGAGGACTGAGCGGAGAACGCTAAAATATCCCTAGCTCTGCCCCCGTTGCGCCTGCAGACGTGCGGAGCGGCGCAACGCTGGAGCTGGCCCCACCCCTTCTCCCGCTTGGGGAAGCCTGCCCTCGGGGGCGTGTCCTACCTCTGGTGCTGGACTGTCTGGTGTGTCCCCTGTGCTGGATGGGGGGCTTTCTACCCCGACTTCACCCTGCCTTGGGGGCGCGGGGATCGTGGAGGTCAGTGGGGTGGTTTCCTCTGGGGGCGTCCCAACAGTTGCGGAATTGCTCCGTCCTCTTTGCCTCTGACCTCTCTGCCTTCCCCACCTTCCCCGGAAACCCCCTAGAGCCCTGACAGCACCCCCCCCTCCAGGGCTGCCGAACCCCACGAGGGGGCTCCATGGGCCCTGGCCTGGCGGGGTGTCGGAGGTGGAACAAGCGTACCAAGCGGGGGGCATGGATGGAGTCAGCTGATTCCTATGAGCGATCTGCAGCACTGTACCCCTTCCAATCTACTAAATAAAAAAGGCGGCCCCTCACGCGCTTGGAGTCTAGGAGGGCTCGCACTTCATATTCTGGCTCCCTCTGGACATCACACATGGGGCCTGGGGGCGAAGAGGGTGGAAACGGCGGAGGCGTTTGGGGTTTAAGTAGTGACACATGAAACACAGGGTGTATGCATAGGGATGGAGGTAGGGTCAGTCAATAAACGACAGGGTTGACCTGCTGTTCGATTGGAAAGGGGCCCATAAAACGATTGTCCAGTTTGGAGGAAGGCCAGAGGGAGGCATAATGGCGACGATCTACCCACACCATATCCCCAACTTGGTATTGTGGGGTCGGTTGCTGTCGTCGACCGGCAAAATGCTTGTATCGTTGCCGGGCGGCTTGTAGCATAGCACGGGCATGGGAATGACAGCGATGTAACTTCTGAATCATTGCTCCTGCGGCAGGTACTTGTACTGCGGGTTCCTCGGATAAGGCAAGTCGGGGGTGGAACCCATAAGAGACGTAAAAGGGGGATGTGCCCAGCGAAGTGTGAGGAGCATTGTTAAATGCGAATTCCGCAAGAGGAAGGTAGGTCACCCAATCATCTTGCAGATAGTCGACATAGCATCAGAGGTATTGTTTGAGTGTCTGATTGGCACGTTCCACCTGTCCATTTGCCTGGGGCCTATAGGCAGTGGTGGGCGTGATCTCAGTAACTACAGCCGTGAACAAGGAGCGCCAGAACCGTGCTGTAAATTGTGGTCCTTGGTCCGACACAATAGCACAAGGAAGGCCGTGATGCTTGACCACATGTTGGAGGAAAAGCTGCGCTGTGCGGCTGGCGGAGGCGAGTTTTTTGCAGGGGACAAAGTGACCCATCTTAGTGAATTGATCAATGATTACCAGGATCGTAGTATACCCTACGATGAAGTCTAAGTTGACCCTTTGCCAGGGTCCCTGTGGAAGGGGTGCCAATTGTAGGAGTCTGACCGGTTTTCCTCGTGGCACCTTGGTGCGGCAGCAAGTGGGGCAGCTTTGCACGTATCTTTTTACGTCCTGACGCATGGTTGCCCACCAAAAGTGTCGTTGTAATAGCCACAACGTTCGGTGTTGTCCGGGATGTCCCGCTAGAGGGGCGTCATGATGAGCTCGCAGAATTATCTGTCGTGCCTTGTGGGGAACTGCAATAGCTCCCTTGTGGTATGACCACCCTGAAGGGTGGGGTTCCGTCGTGGCCCGTAGTTCTGGATCCTAAGTGGCCCATTTCTTTAGTTGCCGCGAGGTGAGTCCACTCGCTAGGAAGGTCTGTGGCTTCAGGATCGTCTCCCCGTCCCCGTAGGGCCCTCTGGAGTTTCGTTGTAGCGGGAAAGGGCATCTGCCAGGGTATTAAGTTGCCCGGGGCGGTACACAATGCGAAAATCAAAATGTGCAAAAAGGAGGGCCCACCTCGCATGGCGTGCGTTTTGAATGCGGGCGGTCTGCAGAAACGTTAAATTCTTATGGTCGGTAACCACCAGGACTTGATGTCGGGCCCCCTCTAAATAATGCCGCCAAACTTTAAACGCTGTGTGGATTGCCAACAGTTCCCAATCCAACACGGTATAGTTTTGCTCTGCAGGAGTTAATTGGCGTGAGTAAAACGCACAAGGCAGGGAGGGTTGGTCAAGTCCCTTTGTTTGGGATAATACTGTGCCCTAGGCCACGCTCGAGGCATCAGTTTCTACTACGAAGGGCCGGGCAAAATCAGGGTATTGGAGAATGGGGGCTGTCGTAAAGGCTCATTTTAGCTGCTCAAAGGCTTCTTGTTGGCACGGGCCCCATTCATACGGTTGCCCCTTCTTAAGGAGTCACGTAAGACGGGCGGTCAGATCTGCGTAGCAAGGAATATATTGCCGGTAATAATTGGAACTACCCAAAAATCGTTGTAGCGGCTTCACGGCCTGGGGGGCAGGCCAAGAATGAATGGCAGTTACTTTTGACGGATCCATGCTAATCCCTTTGGCCAAGATGACAAACCCAAGAAAGGAGACCTCGCTTTGGTGGAAGGTGCACTTCTCCAGCTTGCAATAGAGGTGGTCCTGCCGAAGTCGCTGGAGGACGATCTTCACGTGTTGGACATGTTGTTGGACTGTTAGTGAGAGAATGAGAATATCGTCGAGATAGGCAATAACGTATTGGTCCAGGATATCCCGAAACACATAATTGATTAAATGCTGGAAGGCCGCCGGGGCGTTGGCTAAGCCATAGGGCATAACCTGGTACTCGAAGTGCCCATACCTGGTGCAAAAGGTGGTCTTCCACTCGTCCCCTTCCTTCACCCGTAAGAGGCTGTAGGCCCCACGGAGGTCCAGCTTGGTAAAGATGGTAGCCCCTTGAAGTCTGTTTAAGAGTTCCGGGATCAGGGGTAAGGGGTATCGATTTTTAACGGTAATAGCATTAAGACCTCTATAATCGATACAGGGCCGTAGACCCCCCCCCGTCCTTCTTGGGGACAAAAAAGAGAGGCGCCCCCCCTGGTGATGTAGCGGGGCAGATAAATCCTTTCTCCAGGTTGTCATCGATGTACTCTTTTAGAGTCTTTAATTCGGGCTCGGATAAGGCGTAGATTTGCCCATATGGGGGCGTGAAGTTGGGTACCAGGTCAATCGTGCAATCGTACATGCAGTGGGGAGGGAGGTCGAGGGCCTGCTGTTCCCGAAAAACATCACCAAATTCTTGATACACCAATGGGGGCAGTGGTTCCTCGGTGGAAGTTACTGTCGCTGTGCCAAAGACTTCTTTCGGGATCGAGGGCTCCGGTTGGTTATGGCAATTGCAGCGAGGGGAAACGAACGTGATTACCTTACGTACCCAATCAATAGAGGGGTTATGCGCTTGTAACCACGGAATCCCCAACACAATGGGGAAGGCCGGGGTGCACACTACGTCGAAGGTTAAGGACTCCTGGTGCCTACCAATCCAACTTCTGAGAGCTGGAGTGCAACAGGTAATGGATCCAGAGACAAGGGGCGATCCGTCGATGGCAAACACTGCCTCAGGTCTTGCCTTTTGTATGAGGGGAATCTCGTATTTCTGTACCACCCAACCATCAATGAAGTTGCCAGAGGCCCCGGAATCCACGAGCGCTGGCAGCACTACCGCTTTGGTTGGATGGAGCTGTAACATGATGGGTACCCATAGTTGATCTTGGTAGGTAGGTGTGGTTGCAATCTGGTGAGTCGCAGGGCAGGGGTTGTTGTCTACCGCTACCGGGACACCCCCTGTCCGCCCCGGCCCTTTTCGTTTCCCGAATCCCGCCGGTAGGGGGGTAACTGTGGACACGTGAAGGAGAAGTGTCCGGCCAGGCCATAATAGTAACAAAGCTTCTCCTGGCGCCGGCGCTCTTTTTCGTGCGCATCAAGGGGGCCCCTAGAAGCCCCGATCTGCATGGGCTCCGGTTCCTCCATCCTTGCCCCTCCACCTCCTGGGAGAGGGGTCTGGGCGGTCCACGTCCGCCCTGTGTCTTGTCGACGTTCTCTTCTCCTCTCCGTCAGCCTCTTGTCAATTTGGCACGTTAAGTTTACAAGTTCTCCCCACTTTTCTGGGGTTCCGGTCAACGCCAACTGATCCTTAATCTCGTCATTAAGGCCCTTTCGAAAAAGGACCTTTAGCACCTCGTCGGCCCACCCCAGTTCTACCGCTAGCTGTTGAAACCGCGTAATGTATTCCAACAGGGGGCCCCGCCCCTGACGGAGGGTCATAATGGCTGCCTCTGAGTCTCGCTTCCGATGGGGGTAATCGAAAAGGAATTGAAATTCTTGGAGGAACCCTTTTAGATCATGTAATAAGGGGCTTTCCTTTAAGAGCAAGGGTGTGGCCCAGTCTAGGGCCAACCCCTCCAAATGCCTGATAATAAAGGCTACCTTTGCCGTGTTGGAGGCGTAGGTAAGGGGCTGGATCTGGAAGGCCAGCTTACATAATGCTAGGAACCCTTGGAAATTTTTTCGGTCCCCCCCAAACTTCTGAATTGGGGGATGACGGGGCTCCTGCCCTACAGGCCCTGCCACCGCACCAGCAGCGCCCCCCAGAAGGGGCGCCACTGCCACGGGGGGGGGCGGGTGCTGCCGCCATTTCTCCAGCCCCTACACCTCCCCCCATCACCTGCTCCTTCAAGTCCTTAAGGTCCATGGCCAGGGCCTGAATGGCCCGGCCCATCTCTTCCATTTGTTGTGCCAGGTCCATGGTAGGGCCGGCGATACTGTGAGGGGGATGGGAGTTGGGATGGAGAGGGGAAGCCCACGGACCTGCTACTCCACTCGGGGTTCCCTTGCTTGGGGACTCCTGTGGATTATGGGGGACTCACAGTTCTGCGATAAAAAGGCCCCCTCAGGTTGTAAGGTGGCCCTAGGTGTTCCTGCTGGAACGAGGCCTGATCATCACAGGGGAGGAGATTGCGCAGAGAATGCGAGCGGGTCCCTAAGACACTCCGCAGGGAGACAAGGTCTCCGCCCACGTATGCTAGGACCCTTAACCCCACCCTGATAGTGCCGGGGAGAGGGTGCCAGGGGGGTGAAGGTGAGGGAAGGGGGAAGAACCACGGGGAGGACACCAAGGGATTTAGCCAGCACCAACTACAAGGGTTTTGAACTTGGGGAATACCAGGGAATAAGCTACTGTGCAAACCAACAATGACACCCATTAGAGACACTTTCACTCACACACCTTTCACTCACCGTTCACTTAGACACTCACTCCGACGATACTTTCTACAGGAATCAAGCCTCAAGCCTTATTCAGTCGCACGGGGGCCAGTTCACAGGAACGCTGATCGCCAGCCCCGAGGACTGAGCGGAGAACGCTAAAATATCCCTAGCTCCGCCCCAGCTGCGCCTGCAGATGTGCGGAGCGGCGCAATGCTGGAGCTAGCCCCACCCCTTCTCCCGCTTGGGGAAGCCTGCCCTCGGGGGCGTGTCCTACCTCCGGTGCTGGGCTGTCTGGTGTGTCCTTTGTGCTGGGAGGGGGGCTTTCTACCCCAACTTCACCCTGCCTTAGGGGCACAGGGATCGTGGAGGTCAGTGGGGCGGTTTCCTCTGGGGGCGTCCCAACAGTTGCGGAATTGCTCCGTCCTCTTTGCCTCTGACCTCTCTGCCTTCCCCGGGAACCCCCTAGAGCCCTGACAGCTTGTTTATTCTAGAGAAGCTCGGAGTAAGATATTCCTCCTTTTTAATTATTATTTCCCAATAATTTTTCTAGAACACTTTTGTCACACACCCAGCCACAGTGTTCCAAGTTTTTCACTTTGAAAATATATTCCACCTGAAGGGGACATTCAGAAATGAGGGACAGTTTGCTGCCTGAGGCTTTCCTAGTTATTTTGGGCACCAGCTGCTTTTCTGTATTTGAAAGGCTGTTTTCATAACTGCACAGGCTAAAAATGTCTTAAATAATGAAAGTTCAGGTTCAGTACAAATTGATAAGAGTAAAATCTAGATGTTGGGTCAGCAATACTGTCCCTGATCATATGTGAACAAATAGTTTGCCAAGGATAAAGTAGCTTTAACATCCTTTTTTCAGAGCATCTTCTCCACCTGCACATCTGGTGGAGAAGAGGCAGATCGGGTTTTCCAGGAGTGCCACCAGTGCAGCAGGCCACCCAAACCTGGGGCGGAGCTGTGGTCTGTCTGCTGTGGTGGACAGCCACTGCAGCTCCACTCTTAGCCAGTGGTTGCCCTGGGCAACACCGTAGAGTTGCAAGCAGCAGCCTAAAGCGTCAGGCTACCTGCAGGTCTATGGTGTGGATGAAAGGGGTGCACATGAGCAGACTGTGGGCCACGGCAACCACCTGGTCCATTTAAAATAGATGCAGGCGGGCATGGACATGGGCAGACGCGGGGTGGCCAGTCCTACATCTGTCTGAAGACACCCATTGAGACAGTCAAAAATCCAGCAATGCTTGGAGGAAAGAGGAAACCCCTCATAGGTTGAGCAAGGTGTTAACAGAAAGGCCAAGGACACTTCCCTATGAGAAGAGTCTGTGAAAAGGTATAGGACTTGAAAGAAGATTTGGGGGAATTTATCTTCTAAGGTGTCAACAAATGATCCCTAAATGAGAGTGGAGAGAAATTGACCTTTGTCTTCTTGGATAAAGTACGACAGAGCAAGGCAACTGCCATGAAGTGAGATGTTGTCATAAAGAAGCCAGTGGCTTCTCACACAAGAAATGAAAACAGAGTAGTTTTAATTGTATCTTTTATTGGTCTAATGCAAGGGAACACTTAGCAAGGAATGGCTTCCTCACCTCACCATCATAAAGGCTAAGCACCATTTGTATATAGTACTTGCTATATTTAGGTATAACTGGAGATGGACTAGATGACATTTCAAGGTCATTTGCAGCTGGAGAATTCCATGATTCTCTAGATTATGGATCTTCCACAATAGGAAATTAGAGGAAATGATTCACAGCTTTCTACTTCTAGGCAAAGTGGTTTTTTGATTGATACAACATTCCTCAAGGGATGAGGCATAGACCTGTTTTGTACACATAACTGTCAGTTTCCTTTCTCAACCTAGAACCTAAATTATTGAGTAGCTCAACTCTCTAGGGAAAGGCTAGATGAGTGTGGATCCATAATACTTTCAAAGCCTCCTATTTGCAGATGAATAACTATTTATGACTAAAATGCAAGAGTCCTGTCCCCCCCATAGATATAACTGCTGGAGAGACTTCAGTATAGAAATAAAAGGTTTTACATGACTCTTAATAATTTTAACTACATGTAAGGTGTGATGTTCTGGCAGGATTGTGTGCATGCCATCAGTTAGTGTATGCATGAGTTCCATTCACTCCAGTGAAGTTTGTGACTCACACTGCTAGTGTGCATACAGTCTCACCAGAAGATCACACTGTTTAAATGTCACCTGCTTAAACTAGCAACAAGTTTCTTAAGTCATCCAAACTGGTGTAGATCATTTAATTTTGCTAGTGTAACTCATTTTAATCTTCATAGGTGATGCAATCCTCCATGTACTTAGTATCAATACTGAGCACGTCTCATAGCACTATAAATAACTATTCTTTCTCCCCATCACCCAAAGACAGCACAAGCACTAGTGATAACAGTCCTTAATCAAAGATCAGAGGGAAAAGAAAGTTAGTATTTAATGTTTTTAATCCTTTCCTAGCAACAAACAGACTGGATCTATTTTATAAAGCTTAAAAATTACTGTGTTGTATGTACGAATAGACAGCCATGGAAAATGTGCATATGTATTAATAAAAATGCTATAACACTTTTCTGAAAACATTTCTAGAATATGCTTCTACCATGTTTGGAATGGCTCCTTGCTCATGCATATGTAGCACTTGTACTTTAGGTTGCCACATAGACCACACATGACGTTGGTACATTAACTGTCCATGTGAAAATGCCAACTCTGAGAAATAAATTCCAACTTTGTCTAAAGCAGAAGTGGACAGGAGATTGATAACAGTTCACCAGTCAAACCATGAAGTTGTCTGGAGTGGACTGTGGTGAAGCTTGAACACAGAAGTTGCACAAAGGGGAGGTGGCATGGGGGAGTTGTCTGGAAGCAGCATGCACTGCAGAGAAGCAGCACATGAGTGCCTGAATGCAGTGCATGGCACTTGCGGGCCGACACAAACTGCCTCCCTGTGGCAAGCCAGGGGATACCGAATGAGGTTGGTGCCCTGGCCCAGTGCACTCTGGTCTCACATGTGCTGTCTTTGAAATCTGCAGAAAGACTGGAGCACATTACTGCCTTTAGCAACTTGGATATCCTTACCTAAAAGCTCTGCTTATGAAAATGTTGTTTTCCTTCTGTAGTACAAAGTATTTTCAGTGTGCACTCTTGATTTATTTATTTTTTACTGTGTTTGTGTTTATTTTGTTTGAGTTGTTGCAATTGATGGCAAATATACAGTTCCTGAGCTTCCATTAGATACACATAGTTTATGTACTTGGACGTACCCAAAAAAAACGTATACAGTGAACTCGGCTGACTATTAATCTATAGATCTGGGTGGGCAACATTTCCATTGTGGGGCCACTTTGAAAATTAGTACAAGCTCTAAGATCCGCATGGAAGTTGGGTGCTTAATGGGTGTACTCAGAAAAAGGAGCATTCAGATCATAGATCTGTGTTATGGATATGTCCCTTATCCTTGTGTACATGCACTCATCTCTGCTTTTTTACCCTGAGCTCAGTCCTTCAAGTGCCTGGGGATAGGAACTAGATTGAGAGGCCAGATCCAAGAACTGGAAATGGGGGGGGGGGGGGGGCTAGCTAGCTGCAGGCTGCATTTGGTTGTGAGCCTGAGGTTCCCCACCCCTGCTATAAAGTATGAATAGAGTTTGCAAGCTTGTTTAATTCCTTGAAAGCAGGGATTTGCTTGTATACAAGCTCTTTTCACACAGCACTCTTGAACGATTGCATAATTTCTCTGTTCTTTTAAAGCTGGCACTTGCTAATTAAGAACTCCTAATACTATTTAAAGCCCTACTGTGTGGTCCATGTCTAGATATGAGATGCAGATAATAAAAGTCCTGGAACAGACTTTTCCAAACCTTTTTTCATTCAGAAGTTTGCAAGTCCTTTCTAAGCAAATTATACATGTTGGGTGGGGAGAAAAATCAGTTTGATAGTCTCCCCTCCACACCACCACTCACACCGCTATATCTAGTGGCAGCGCTGTGAATGCCAGCTGTGTCCTTCAATTGGTTACAAATACAAAAAACAGAAGAACACTTCTTGTTTGTAGCTCTCCTATTGGAGAAGGTGGGGAGGAGTCCAAGTTAAAGGAAGGGCCTGCAAAAGCTCAAGAGGAAAGTTCACGATCAGCCATCCAAGTCCCACCTGACCATAGGCCAGAAAAAACCTGGTCACGAGTTCCAGATGAGAACAGCTTCTCATTGAGATGATACAAATGTGGTCCCCTCTTATTTGTTTGAATAATGAATGGTTGTGGTTGTCCATCATCTGCATCATATGGCCATGGAGCCAGGTGAGAAATGACTGCAGGGCTAATTGTGTCACTCATAACTCTAGCAGACTGATATAGTTTTCTCAAGCAGACCATGCGTCCCACCTCACTAAAGCTTGACGATGAGCACCCCAACCTAGCAGAGAAGCATCTATAGTGAACACAGTGGTTGGGGTAGGTGCAACAGGGCATGGCAGTAGAAACTGCCTGGCCCTTTAAGAAGCACCAGCACATAGAGAGCAGACACTTGGAATAGCACAGGTTCATGCCTGAAGCTAAGTAGCCACAGGATCTACAGGGTTGATGAGCATAAAGCGAGCCAGATGGCCATCTGGCTAGAAGAATGATTAAGAAAGAAGCTGCAGCCTAGAGCTCCTGAAAGGCTGCTAAGAAAGACTGGACCTGACAGCCAGAACAGAGCTACAAGTAGATGCGGAGACAGGATATCTAGCCATACAGGTGAGTAGAGCTGAAATGAAAATAGATTTTATTCTTGAAAAATCTTGTGAGAATTGAGAATCAGAGTCAAGATCTCAGACATTTCAATCCTGATACAGATGCTCGTGAGTTTTCTTGCTTCCCTCCCCCTTGCACCCAGGCTGTTCTTCCAGCCTGGAAAAGTTTAATGGGGGAGAGAGGAGGAAGCCACGTTGTTCCCTGCCCAGCTTTCTTACTTTGTCTGGGGCTGGCAACTGTCTCGGTGGGGAAAGCTTCCATATCACAAATTTTTCAGGAATGGGAGGGGGGAGAGCAGGAGGGAGGGCGCAGACTCAGCTGTTATCTTCTGTTGGTTAGTAGGAGTCAGCAGTCAATAGAATACTGAAAATCTGTGCTGAGCCCGCCTCATTCCTTTAGCTCTCCCCACTCCCATTTAGAAGTCTTTTCCAGGGGGGAGGGGGGAGAGCAGGATGGAGGGAACAGATCTTGAACATTCTATTGGCTAGCAGGAGTCTGAGTACCCAACAGAATGCTGAAAAGCTGTGCTAAGCCAGCTTCTTCCCTTCAGCCCCCCCTCCCCCAATCTTTCCAGCCCCAGACAAGGTAATCACATGGGTAAACATCTGCAAACCAACTACGGCATTCCTCTGTTTCCGGATGGGAGCAGGGAGAGCTGAAGGGAAGAGGTGGGCTCAACACAGTGTTTCAGCATTCTATTAGCTGCTGACTCCTGCTAACCAATAGAATGCTAAGATATCCACTGAATCTGATCCCCTCCCCCCCCACCCGCTTGTCCCACTCTCATTCCTGTAAAATTGTGATTGGGAAGCTTTCCCTACCGAGTCAGCTGCAAGTCCCAGACAAGGTAAGAAAGCCGGACAGGAAACAGCATGGCTTCCTCCTCCCTCCTCCTCTTCCCCCATCAGCACTGGGTATTCTTCAGGTTTATTTCCAACGTAGCCAAAAGCCATTGCAAAAACACTTAATACATAAATTACATTTAGCCATTTTACATAGCTTACAACTATAAACATAATAAAAATCAGAAAATTCGATACAAAAACAAATCTCAAAGTTCAAGTTAAATTAAAAAAGAATAGGCTCCTACATTTTTATGGCTTCTCCTGTCCTCGACCGATGGACTTAGTAAATCGTTTGAGTAACCTAGAGAAGGGCCTATGAAAATATAATATTATAGCGCTAAATAATATAAAATATTTTCGAATCCTAAAACAATCAAAACAGGGAGCAAATAAGCTCCTTTAGGACAAGCTTTTAAAATTTAAAAATTTCTACCTGAGTGCAAAAGCCTGAGTAAGAAAGCTAGCCATAGCTGAGGTAATATTCTGATGTTTATCCTCCAGGAGTAACCTCGCATACTCACAGGGGGTTCTGTCTGGAATCAGTTCTAAGTGTGGGGTGAGAAGCAAGAATCTGATCTCTGACTATAGATTGCAGTGTAACAATATATGTTCGGTGGATTCAGTCTCCAACATATCAAAAGGGCAAAGTCTTTGTGAGTATGGCGTATTTGAGAATCTCCCTTCCAGAACCTTAGTTGGTAAAGAATTAACCGTGGCGCAGAAAAAAAGATAAGAGGCTCTTTTAGACAGAGACCTAGTGAGAAAATCAGCCAAGCACCCATGTTAAGGGATTAGCATGTTATAAATTGAAAGCGCAGGCACTGCAGTAATAGTAGTCAGATCCATTTGGCTGTCCAAGTCTTCCAATCTTTTGAAGGCTTCAGTTTTTGCTGATAGAAAACACTTTGCCCGAAGATATTCAGGAGAGAAACAGGTCTGTCTTATTTTTTGAACAAGAAGCTGGTTCCATTTGGACATGTACCTGTCCTGGACCAGGTAAGTATATAATCCGACAGGATTTGGGGAATTCACCTGTAGCCATAATTTGATGGCACTTTTCTAAATCTCTGAGTCCCAGCTAAATTGTTCCATCTCTACTCTAATAGCTGCGGATGGGAATTAACCCTGGACCCTGACGGCCACTCTGTTGATGTGCTGGTACAGCATTGGAACACCTTGCTGGGGGAAGCCATCGATAGGGTGACTCCGAGACATCCCCTGTCTCATCACCGCAGGGCCCCCTGGTTTACCGAGGGGCTGCAGTGCATGAAGCAGGTAGGCAGGAGGCTAGAGCAATGCTGGTGTCGGACTCGCTCTGAATCTGACCGATTTCTCCATAGGACCCATTTGCGGTCATATGTTGAGGCTGTGAGGACATAAAAGAAGGAATTCTTTGCTGCCCTCATAGCGTCTACAAGGTCGTTTCCAGCGGAGCTGTTCCGGGTGGTGCGGGGGCTGGTCAGTCCGGCCTCCCTCTGCCTGGATGGGGACTTGTCCCAGGCCCGCTGTGAGGAGTTTGCCACCTACTTTGCAGACAAGATCGCTCAGATCCAGAGTAACTTCGACACCGGGTTGGATGCAGTAGGTGAGGAGCATGAGGTTATGGAGGCACTGTCTGGTCGATCTTTTTGGAAGGAGTTTCAGGAAGTAAGTGACGCCGGCCGATGCGGTGGATGTCCTGGGGTCTGTTCGAGCCACAAGTTGTGAATTAGATCAGTGGCGGTGGGTGGCCTAGGCAGGGAGGGGCAATGCCCCTTCCAGGAAGTTCCTGGCCAGCCGGCCCGAGGCAAGTCCAAAAAGAAAAGAAAAAAGCAGCCGTGCGTGCCAACGTTTGGAGCCACCTCGAAGAACCTAATTTAGAGCAGCAACCTTCAGAGAAGGTTGCTGCTCTAAACCAGGTTCTTCGAGGTGGCTCCAAACATTCTCACTGGTTGTATGTGTGCATGTGCACACAACCGGTGACTCACACACACACATCCCCCGAAAGGCTTCCTAAGGAAGCCTTTTAGGGACAAAAGGGAGGCGTTTCTCCATTTATGCGGAGTGGGCGGCTAGAAGCGCCATCCATTCTGCATAAAGGGACCCTGCAATGGAACAGTGCCGCAGGGGGCACTGTTCCATTGCAGGGGCCGGGCAAGGGGAAAGCTCATACCAGGGCGCTGCATACAGGCGCCCTGGTATGAACTACCCAGTGTCCTGCCTGTGCAGGGGGGCGGGTGGGAGCTCCGGCCACGTGCACAGCTCCCAACCCCACCCCACCCCGAGTCCCTTCCTCCCTTCTCCCTCCCTGTCGAGTCAAACTGACTCGAATCTGGGAGGGAGGAGAGGAACTTGGGGAAGCCCGGCTGCACGGAAGCTCCCAGGCCTGACTGAACACTTCAGGCCTGGTGGGAGCTCCTGCGCAGCCATCCATCAGAGAACTGGACAAAGGAGTGGAGAGGACGTCAGAGCCGAGTCCGAGCCGCCGGCGGTGAGTAAATTGCCTGGCCAGGGGGGAGGGGGGCATATGGNTGTTCCCTCCTCTCCTCATACCACATTTTTATACCCCTCAGTACTGATGCCCAATGATAAAATTTGAATTTCGGTACATTGAGGCCTCCTTTTTCTGTTGAGGTTAACATAATAGAACATCTAACCCTTGGCTTTTTTTTGCTCCAGATTATACTGTTAATAATTTTATTCAGTTTGTTAAAGAAATCTACTGGGATGTGGATGGGGAGTGCATTTATAGCATATAACAATTTTGGCAATACTATCATTCTAATCAGATTTATTTTCCCTATCCAGGAACAGTTTACTGTCGCCCAGGATTCTTTCAGTTTTCTAGCTTCTTCTAGCAAAGGTAGGTAATTATATTTGTATAAATTTGTGATATTTTTTGAAAGATTTATTCCTAAGTATTTTATCAATGAATTATTTATTTGAAATGGGGTAATTTGCACCAGCTCTGATTTGGGGATACCCTGTTCATTTAGTAGGAACATTTGCGATTTAGCTATGTTGACCTTGTAACCCGAAAATTTACCAAATTGCTCTAACAAAGTCAGAACAGCTGGGATTGACTGTTGCAAATTAGTCAGAAACAACATTGTATCTTCTGCATATAAGGAATTTTTTACCTGTTGCTTCCTAAATTGAACTCCTGGAATCTGGGGTTTTTGTTTTATGGCCAGTGCCAGCGGCTCCAGCCCTATATCAAAAAATAGCGGCGACAGAGGGCACCCCTGTCATGTGCCTCTCTGAAGGGTGAATTTATCAGTTAATTCCCCGTTCACAATTAATCTGGAGGTAGGGCACTTGTGTAGGATTTTTACCCATTGTAAGAAGTTACCCCTAAAATCCATACGTTCCATTGTTTTAGTTAAAAATAAATATTCCAGACGATCAAAAGCTTTCTCCGCGTCTAGGGAGATTATTGCCACAGGTGTTTTGTCTTGTTTTATTTTATATAACACATTAGTGACTTTCTTAATATTATCTATGCCCATCCAGCCCCCTATAAACCCCATTTGATCTGGTGAGATTAGGTCTTTAATGCATAGTTGTAGCCTGTTGGCTAGTATTTTAGTAAAGATCTTCAGATCTGTATTAAACAAGGATATAGGACGATAACCCGCACACTCCTCTAGATTTTCCCCACTTTTAGAACACAATGCAATGTTGGCTTCATAAAATGAGGGTACCAGACTTCCTTGTGAGATGAAGGACCGAAACACTGTCTCTAAAACCGGGGTTATTTCCTTACTATAGACTTTATAAAATTCTGTGGGATACCCATCTGGCCCTGGGACCTTATTTAGGGGCAGGTTCTTTATTGTTCCCTCTATTTCCTCTTGTGTTATTGGAGCATTTAAGTAAGATCTTTGTACATCATCTAAATGTGGGATGTTTAAGTTCTCCAAAAATTCTTGTATTGCATTTTCTGGGGGTTGAATTGATTGATATAAGTCTGAGTGGAACTGAACAAACCTTTCCTTTAATTTGTTACCTGTCAGGTTAGCTTGGTCTGATTTATCTCTGATGTGTGAAATGTAATTTTTTCCCCGCCGCCTTTTGACCATCCAAGCCAGCGTTTTATCTGCCTTGTTTGATCTTTCAAAGAAAAATTGTTTAGTATAACGTAGTTTACTGATTATGCGCTCTGTATTCAGGGCATCCATCAATCCTCTCAGCTCCCCTATTTCCCCCCCCCCCTTCTTTGTTGGCTTTAACTTTTGTATGTTCTGAAGGGCAAATAATTTTAGTTGCAACTCCTTAATCTCTTAATTTTTTTCCTTCCATTTATGTGTTGCCACTGAGATGTATGATCCCCTGATAACCGTCTTCATCACGTCTCACACCATTAAGGGGGAGATATTACCTTGGATGTTACTATTAAAGTATTCCATCAGGTCTTTCTTGATTTGTTCCTTAATCTGTGGATCCATTAAAACTGATTTATTCAATGTCCATCATGTGTGTGTGTCTTTAATAACTTTTCTATTACTCATTTAAAACCAGATTGCATTATGGTCTGCAAATGTGTTCTGCAAAATCCGGCACTGAAAATCCGAGTGATAATTTCTTTTTTCTATGACTATGTGGTTGATTAAGGAATAAGTTAAATGCTTGTTAGAATAAAAAGAGTAGTCCTGTTGTGTTGGGTGCTGAGTGCGCCAGATGCTCACCCATTCCTCATCCTCTATTAATTTCATAATTTTTAACTGATATTTTTTTAATTTTGCCATACTGGATGTATCTAGTGCTGAGAGAGGGGCATTGAAATCCCCACATAGTATTAGTTTGCCTTTTTTCTCTCTCTCTTTATAATCAGTATAATTTTTTTAAAGTAGGCCAATGTGTTTTTATTAGGAGCATAAACACAGGTCAATGTGTACATTTGTCCCTGAATCTCACCAATCAGAATGAGGTAGACCTTGCAACTCTTCAGACCTTCTTTGTCTGCTATTTTCTTGTGACAGGTAAACTTAATGGTATTGGTAAGTGCAATCATGACATCCACCTTTTTACATTGGGCATTAGCAAAGTATATGTTGTTATATTTTTTGTTTTTAACTCTGAAATTATCCTTACTTAACAAATGGGTTTCTTGCACAGCCATTATGTCAATTCTTTTTGTCCTGTAAATTGCCAGAATTTATGTCGTTTTATAGGGTTATTTAATCCTTTAACATTTAAGGTACCCACACTAAACTACGCCATTTTTTTCCCATTTCTATTTTGGTATCTGCTTTCCGTGGAGTTATATCTCTATATTCCATCCCCCTCCCTGCCCGGATACCCTTTTCGAACCCACTTATCTCTGTGATAGTTTCTCACTCTAGTCCATGCATCTTCCAGATTGGTTATCTTTCGTAGCCCAGTACCTTGTCCCAGCCTTTCTACCGTTCCATCACAAACCTTCAATACCACACATCGAGAGAAATTACAGAAGTTAAAACAAATAACAATACAAACTACAAACATTAACATTCGCCCTGGTACAGAGTTCATCACTCTGCAGGGAGTCAAAGACTAACCTCGCGCGATACAGTACTGTGCATCTGCCCAGCCCGATCCAACCTCTTTTAAGATGGGTTACCTATCATGCTATCATACTGTCTTCATCTGTTTATTAACCTTAACATTTTTAGGACACTTGTCCTCTATAACCTAAGTTCAGTTAGGCATAGTGCCCTCTAGTGACCAAATGAATAATAGGCAGTGACTAAATCATTTAGTAATATCAAACCATTCTAACAAATATTGTTGCCCAACAGCCATAACTTCCAGTGTTTAATCTATTCACTCAAGAGTTCTCCATATTCAGGTTGGAACATGTGTCCAAGTGAGGTCAGACATGATTTTTTCCATCTAGGCCTCCAATTGTGCCACTTGTGTGAAAACTCTGAGACTGTCTTGATCGTAGAAAGAGAACTTTGAAGGGAACAACAAGCGTGCTCTTATTCCATTTTTGTAGAAGAGACTAAGGTGGTTTTTCCATTGCTTTCTCTTGTTTAGTGTTTCTGTAGCCAGGTCTGGGTAGAACAGAATTTGTTTTCCTTCAAATTTTAGCTCTTTATCCTTCCTTGCAGCAGCCAGGATTGCCTCCTTGTCCAAGTATCTGAGACATTTGAAGATAATGGCCCTTGGTGGCTCACCATCTTTAGGTTTTGGTCGGAGCACCCAGTGTGCATGCTCTATTTCTATATTATGGAGCTCAGGATTGTGGGGGAGTACCTGTGCGATGATTTCAGAAACTAAATTCCTGATATTTATAGTGTCTTTCTGTTCTGGGACCCCCACTATTTTAACATTGCACCTCCTGCTGCGGTTTTCCAGATCCTCAATTTTGTTGATCAGCATATTCATATTTTGATCCATGCCCTTTATTTTTTCCTCACTCCTATTAGCATAGTCCTCCTGTTGACCCAGCCTGGTCTCTAGTTCAGTCACTCTTTTTGCTAAGCTGTCAAATTTTTAAATCAGATTCTCCGTGACTGAGATCACCTTTGTTAGTCCCTCTTTTATAGTATCTCTGTCCATCTGGGCACTTTCATACTGACATTTTATTAGTTCAGTCAGGTTAGCTAGCTGGGAAGATGATTCCCCCTCCTCAGCTCTCTCCCACTCAGTGCTCTCCACTATTGTCGTTGCCACCATTTTGTCTGCTTCCTCTCCGGGCCCTTGTGGAGCGTCGCACTGAGCTTTACAAAAGGATTGAATTGTGCCTCTTACTGCATTTTTTGTTGTTGTTGCGAGCGGCTCCAGGTTCTCCTGTTCATGAGGGAACACTTTTTCTTTTATTTTTATGACGGTAAGCTGCTGTTTTATCTCTAGATGCGATCAGGCTGAGCGGAGCTGGTTCTCTGCGTGGCTACCCAGCGCACGTGCTCAGTCCACCCTCCAGTCCTTATTCTCTTTTAATAACTCAACAATGATCATATCAGGTCCAGGTGCTTTCTTATTTTTCAATTTGTCTATAAGATCAGAGATTTTGCACCCCGAAACTGGTGGCCAACTGGGTAAATTTGACAAAACACTTAATTCAGGGATGGCAGTGGTTTTGGTGGGAAAAATACCCCAAAAGTGCATTTCCCAATCATCCTGAGAAATAGAAGTAAGATGTCTAGTCCCTGGTCTGCCCAGTGAACAGTTTATTAATTTCCAGAATAAGGAAGAATTGCCACTTCTGGCAGAGTGTATCAATTCAAACCACAATTCAAACGTGTGCCCATTTTTTGGATTTGATCACTAGTCTATATTGCTTCTTTTTATGATGAAAATCAGATAGAGTATATAAAGCCCCACCCTCCCTAAAGGATCTATATAATTTTAGTAACTCTTTCTTGAGTTGTCTGCATTCCTGGTCATACCAAGTTTGATTTCCTCTTATATTATCCTTGTTAACAGAACAGATACGAGGTTGTCTACTTAGCTTAGGATTAGTAATCAAATTTATGAGTTTAGTGTAAATTTCCAGGTTAGTGGACTGCGTAGAAATGGTCCAACTATAATCTCTTAGGGTCTGGGCAAGGAGAAGACAGTAAAAATATTGTCATCCCTAGGCTCATATCCTTATTCCAGGGGTTCCTAACATAGAAATTTTGTGCTCGTGAGATGGGATTTGGCCTAATACGTTGGTTGTCCTGGATATTAATTGAGAAAGGAGCGACTAGTGGTAAGTGGTCACTAAGAACCTGATGCGCCACATAAAATTTTTCGAGACATCCCATCAAACACGTTGAGATGACCATATAATCGACAAGGCTTGAAACTTCAGTAGAAACATGGGTGAACTCCCCTGTTAAATTGTGACAAGTATGGCCATTTAATAATTGTAAATTTAGTCTCATGAGGATATTTATAAAAGAGGTCCCTGAGTTGTGTACCTTTTGATCTTTTGAGCATCTGTCATTTAAGACAGATGCACAGGGACATATTTGGGACACTCAAGGATCCCCTAGCGAATCACTACTAGCCCCTATCCTTGCATTAAAGTCCCCTGCCATCAAGAGGCTATAGGATGGGTAGCTAATCAGGAGTGACTCAAGGAAGGACTCCAACTGGCCCCAAAAAGAAATTCTAAATGTGGCAGCATTGGCTGGGGAAATATAGACTGAGACCACAATTAATAGATTGGTGCCACCCCTCATAACCGTAGCTAAAACTATAGCCTAGACAAAGAATGCCACCGCAAGGACACCCCCTCTTGCAAAAGGAAACCGCCGGCAAAGAATATGCCTGGACGCCTGAGACCTCTATATCCACCCTGCTCCAGGTCTCTTGCAACAATATAACATCAAAGCCAACTAAGAAATAAATAAAAGTAGGGTCAGCTATTCTGCTTTTCCAGCCCCGCTACACTGGGTATTCTGTTTTTTCAGATTCTAATTTTTCTTGGCAAGAATTCAGCTGATTCCTGTCTTGTTCTCATTTGCAAGAACAGGACACGAATTGCAATTCTCGTTGAGAAACACGAGAAACCAAGAATCGAGTTTCAGCACTACAGATGGGAACCACCTTATTATTTCCCCAAAGGGGGGTTGCTTTCATTTATATAGAACATATTGGACTGCGCTTGAACCTTGCAGGAAAACAGACTTTATTGGGGGAGTAGGCTGGCTAAGAGGGGAGACTGGAGGCTAGAAACTTGCTCAAATCCAGAACCCTGAGGATTCTTAAAGCGACCTTAGGCATTTTCTCCAGGATTAGCTCTGACAGCAGCTGTGCTGGACTAAGACTAAGGGCTACTAAGGACTGTATAGACGCCGTGTCTGTGACGTGTCAGAAATTAATTACCTAAGACGCTTCCACCAGCGTTCCTACAGGTCCTGGAATATTGGCACCATCACAGTAGGGCTTTGGAATAGTATTACCCCTCAAAACATTCACCAGAGCAGAGTATACTGAATTGTACTTGGAATCATAAAGATTTTGTAGAGGCTGTTTGTATTTAGTTTGGAAACTGTTGCGAGCCAATGTTGTAATGAGTAGAAGCATAGCCCGGCATACGGTTTTACCACTGTCTCAGAAGCAAAGAGACCCATAAGATGGAGGAATAACTATAAAATAACTTCTTATAAAATAACTTCACTATTTGATCTGTGGGCAGATGAAAATGCATTATAACCTTTGCTTCACTGAGCAAATCACCCCCCGATAGTTTGCTGTAAATATGGTTTCTTTCTACTTGGGTCCTGACTTAGCTAAATCTTATGGGTGTTTTTTTGGAGGGTTCTCAGTCTCTTGCATAAGAGACTGGTGGTAGTAAGCTGACATTATAGTCAGATAACTGTGCACTCTTAGAGCTAATGTTGCTGAGGTGAAGGAGTCAATATGTCCCTCCACCTACCCTCCCTATCCACTGGTGTTATCTGAACAAATGAAGAAAAAGAGGACGATTTAGAATACTGAGTCACTGCTGCAAGAGCAAGAGAGGAGGGGAATGCTTAACAAACATAATTTTGTCATCCATAGGTACGTAGCAGGTACATGCCATCAGTTTGCTGCTGCCATGGATAGTTCTCCCCATTCCTCCTGTGTGATCTTCACTACCTTGTGTAGGAGAGAAAAGATGATATGCCCTGAGCCACCTCAATCCAAAATGCCAAACACTGGGCCCAATAGGGTCTTTTAATTTATCTTGGATGAAATACTGGCCATGTCCCTGAACAAGCTTCAGCAACCACTGAAGCTGCTTGAAATCCTAAGTTAACAGTACAGATGAGGAGTCAGTGATGAGGGATGACACTATCATCAGAATGAAAAGAGTCAGATGATGTAGTGGTTTTTGTTGGACTCTGATGAGGCACTTGACTGCAGTGCAGAAGGTGTAGAGGACTTACTTTGCATCATGGAATGCAATAGCCCAAACTGTGATTGAATGATGGTGGAATTGCTTGGCAGGGGCCCTTTAAGGAGCTTGGGTATTGCCCTGGTCCCACCCCCTCTAGGAACTATAAGAGCCCTGAACTTTGGGAGCTCTGAGAGTTAATACCTGGTTCTTGCAGAGAGCAGACCTCAGGTTGGGCTGGCTGGCTTGCTGGCTGGTCTCCAAGGTACTGACCTGCTCTAACAGGTGTGAACTTTACTGTAAATGTGTGTGCACTCTTTGATTAGAATAAAGCAGCAGAAAGGGGAAAAGACTTGCCTGGGTTGTGGTTTTCGGGTATGCTACTACTACCCATGGGAGCAGGGCTTTGTGTGACAACTTGAACAAGATAATACTCAGACTGGGGGTTGGCTCAAACTTCGTGCGGCACAGGTGTTGCTGGCATGACAGAAGGCTCAATGTACAGTTTGGATGGATAGTTATGTCTTAAGACCAGCGAATAATGCTTCTGCTGTGGGACTGGTGAGGATGAAGGTGAGGGTCAACAGAGCGTTGCCATCCCTATTACTTGTCTGTAGAAATGAGTGTGTATGTGAAAAACCGAAGTAGCTCATGAAGATTGCTAGATCTATGGCAAAAATAGTATTTATTTATTTATTTATTTATTTATTATTTTTAAACATTTCTGAGTCGCCCCCCCATGCCTACAGCATCTCGGGGCAACGTACAGCCTCATAAAAACAATCAATAAAAACATTTTTAAAAACAGCACAATAAATTTAAACTTAAAACAGGACTGGGAAACAGAAAAGTAAAGGTAGGGGAGAGCCAACACCCTAACCCACCCCTGCTCCCCAAAGGCCTGGGCGAACAGCCAGGTTTTACAAGCCCGCCGAAATGTCAAAAGGCTTGGGGCCAGACGAGCTTCCTCTGGGAGGGAGTTCCAAAGTGATAACAAGGGAGCTCAGCTAGGTGATCAACAGTAGCTGTGGACTGGCGATCTAGTCTTCACGGGACAGCCACCGGCAGAGAGAGAGATTCTTCGTCCAGCTCCAGATACAAGTGTATAGATTAGGGATGGGCAAACAGAATGCAGTCGGATGTTCGGTCGTTCAGTTCGAAACCCGAGTTTGGGTTTTATGGTTCAGTTCAGCCAAGTTCGGGTTGGCCGAACAGTCAAAAACAGTGAAACCAAAACAAAACTGAAACCTATTTTTTTTGTAACGAAAAGACGTTTTTCCTGCCCCCAAATACATCCAAACTAATCCAAACATGAACAAACTGTTGGTAATTCGAGAGTTCCGTTCGGACGTCCAAACAGACTACGTTCAGTCCGAACTCCGAACATCCGAACCGCGTTCACCCATCCCTAGTATGGATGGTATGGAAGGGACTTTGTTTGGACACCTGAGGTGAACACAAATGCACAGGACAGGTGGAATGTCTCTCATCCCCTGACAATTCTCTCTTTTTCTCCTTGTCTGAAGAAGGCCTGAAAGTGAAGGCCTCATGTGATGAATCAGTTTCTCATCCTTGGGAAGGCCCCCCAGCTTCCAACAAGTGCTAGGTTGCCACCATCCACTTTCACCTCTTCCCTGGAATAGAATTATACTTAGTTCCTACATGGTGTTTGGTGCCAGAAGACCCACTGCCAGAGGCATAGTTTGGAGTCAAAGTGTTTTGTGCCAGGGTACAGCTCAGTACCAGAGCCTGGTCTCAGAGAAGCAATCCTATAGACTGATATAAAAGAAAAAGTCCTCACTTTCTGCAATAGCATTATAGCCAAACAAGGGCAATGTTTATGGACTGTCGTGGGTCCTTCCTTCCCCTACTCCATTCCAAGGCACTTTGTAACTTGTAAACAAGCATACCTGTCCTTTATATGGCCCAAGGTGTTATTGGTAGGCAAGCAAGGCAGTCCATTTTGGAATGAGACACCCCATCACAACAAGCACTTGTCATGCTGGTCTATTGATGAAAAGAGGGGGAGGCACTGTGAACACTGCTTGAGGCCTCTGTTTTTGCCACCATAATGCCACTTATCATTGTTCTGTTTTACTTTTTTTTCCTCCCTAAAACTATAACACTAAACCTATAACTATAGCAACAAGAAAATGAAAATTATTTTTTGAGTAAGTTCACTGAAGAAATGGATCAAGAGAAAGGAGATCTTCTGAACGCTGTGGATAGTTAGAGGGAACTGGGGCACCAAGAGTGCCCAGCCCTCTTTAAAACCTCTCCTAAGTGCATGGCACAGTGTGGGTTTTTAGACAAGCACCTCCCCACCTATTACCCACCAAGCAATCACTCACTCACCCATCATGCATGTTGCAGGGCTGCATAGAGCACCAAAGCGGCCCTGCCACATGCACAATGGGTGGGTGATGGGTGCGCAATGTGTGGGAAGGCGCTTGTCTAAAAGCACCCACAGTCTCATGCTCTCCCAGAGTGGGGAGCTAAGGAGCTGTTTCAGTGGTTCACAGCTCCAGAGAATTCTTTAAAATGTGGTCCGAGCAGGCACACCCCCACATGTAGGAATGCACAGTCACTCAAAGAACACCATTGGTTTAGGATAAATCACCTAATATCTGTGCCTGTCAGTGTAATACTGAAATAATAATGTTTGGTAGCCTGTATAATTGTGTGCTAATATAAGTCACTACTTTTTCAACAGAGGATTCTAAAGACCCAATGCTAGGTTATATATTATAGATTAATAATTGTGTACATTTGTTTTGCTGTGAGTTTGTTTCTCTAGGCAAAATCATTTCAGTGCTTATAAGTAAAAACCCTCACAATAGAGAACTCTCTTTAAAACAGCACTTTTCACTCAGAAGCATTCTACACTTATTTTTGGTATTTTATAAAACATGAACTCCCCTTATTCAAATTCCTTCTTTCAAGCACTTGGAAGGCAGGCAGGGATATATTTTTCAGTATTGTCTTATGCTGCACTCTGCTGGAACAACTGATTTTCTGTAAGAAACTGCAGAGCAGCTTTTAATAAACAAGGTAAAAATGCACGTTCAAAGAGGGACAGTGGGATTAGTTCTCCTATTTTACATGAAAACCTACATTCATTTTCACTATATCTATTTTTCTAACCTAGTGCCTGGAGCAATGTTCCTAAATATTTCTAAGTAACAGTGGCTCTTTTTACATAAGAAAAGAACAGAGTAGTCTTTTTTGTAAATGACTAAATTTTACTGGAGATAAGAATACAATTTGTAACCTCACTTGTTACATTAGAATATAATTTTCAAAATAAAGGCTGACAAGGCATTGCTGGAACAGACAGAATGGTGATACACACCATGTTTTAAATTAAACATGACTTTCCCACATAGAAACATGCATCTGTGGTAAAACAGAAAGGATGTCTTCAAGTGAAGAGAAATCTATTTGCATTGCCCAAGGACTTACAGAAAACATGGTCTAAAGAGGACATGAGAAGAACAGATGCAATAGAACAGAAAAGTGCCCAACTTGTTTCAGAAGTCTTCTAAGGGCAAGGAGAAAAGCTTTCATCCTGCGTCTTGTTATGGGATTTGCAAACGCAGATGATGTTGGCATCGGTCCCAGTATACACAACATACTTCTCAATTTTTACTAATACCTGCTAAAATTATGTCTTGAACTCTTTTCTCGGAAAGAAAAATATGGAATGACACCTTCATTATACTTTATAATCCATATAAATCTCCTCAAGAGTCTTCACAGAGAAAGTTTTCCATAGAACATTTCTTTTACAAAGACCAACAGGGACCTCTTAAGCAATTTTTGCTCCTTCATAATGTTCCTTGTTGAATTTGAAAAGTAGAATATATATAGCAAAGCGTCAACAACCCAAAGAAAACATACACAGTTTCAGGACTACAAAATTCTGAAAACAGCACCACAGGAGGAGGCAAACATGAGAAACTATCAGTTTCAAAGGTTGAACTAAAGGCCTAAAATTGGGGAGACAAGCAGTTCTTGTGTAAGTGTACTGATGGGAGTTGGTTCATATTTCTTCTAATAAAACAATATTAAAAGATTTTTGTGAGATGGTGTACAGAATGAAGATTATTTTCAAAAAAATAAACCCCAACCCTGGCAACACTAAGACAAACTATTCCGATCAGAACAACATAACAGCACGAGGGCCATGCAATTTTCTCTGCATGTTCTTCTCCCTATATGGTATTTACTTGCAATGGAAATTAAGCAGAGCAAGGAAGTCCTAACAACCATACGTAAAAATGGTGGAAGGAAGGAAGGAAAAAGGAAAATGCTGAATTTGAGGGAAAATTAGAGGTTTTATTTATTTATTTATTTATTTATTTGTACATTTGTACCCCGCCCCTCTCATTCAACCAACAACTGGAGAATTGGTTAGGGGGATTGGAGTGAGTTCTAAACTGTGATAGTGACAAAAGCTAAAAAGAGATTGCAAAGTTTGCCCCATAGATTTCAAGGGGATGGAGGAAGAGTGGTGAAAAAAAGCATGTGATGAAATTAAGCTCTGGATTCTGCAACAGGTGTAGTGGCAGAGAAGGGACTGAGTCTGTTTTGGAAGGAGAACAAGAATCTGTTCAAGAAATTGGAAAACACCTGCCATCTATTCTGCAGAGTGGCAGACACTTTGGGGGTGAGGGCAGGAATCAGATGTAATATTAAAGTCAATAAGGTGGAGTTCTCCTCCAAAAAAAGCACCTTTTTTTTTTTATTACCTTATGAGCATGCTTTCATGGATACAGAACACATTTACAGATATTTTGAATGAGATTTAGGAAACCCTCTCTGCTAGCACTAACTTCTTCAGCTGAAGTGATGTGTTGGCAAAGTGAAGAGAACGTGAAGAGATCCACAGTGGCATCTCAAATGAGCATAACGACAGAGCATAACATGATTAGATTCATGTTGGATTTGTTTCATGATTATAGTTTATTGACTAATGTGGATTAATATTTGAAGACTTATTGTGGTACTTTTTCATTATTTTGACTATTGTTGGACTGCTTCATATAAGAGTTTATGTTCATGACCCTTTGAAGGCTTATATATTAACAGTTAATCAATTTTTTACAAAACCATACTTATAATTGATATTTTATAGTGGATTTATAATCTACTCATTTATATAAATTCCCCTGGTGGCAGCAGGGGAAGGGATGGGGGAGGGATTATTGTGGTGGGAGTGGGTTGTTTTGTATTGATAGATACGTGAGCTATTGTTATGTACTGAATATTGAATATTGTTGTGCACTACCGTAAATCGAAATGAGGAGGGGCCCCTCCTCCTGGTGAGAGCAAGAGACTGGGCTGGAATTGTTTTGGTTCTTCACTGGTGGCAGCAGGGATAGAACAATAGGAAAGGTTAATGATGAAAGATTATGTTATACTGTGATAAATTGAGGGGTTATTTGAGTTATGTTGTTCTGTATTGAATTATAGCTGTTATTGTTATACTGCTATTGTTATTTTGTATGTTTCTACCTTTGTTGTTAGCTATCTTGAGTCACCATAGGCGAGAGAGAGCGGGATACAAATAAAAGGTGAAATGAAATGAAAAAATGAAATAACTGAGTAGCCTCTGCCTCAGGCAGAGGTTGAGTGGGGCGTAGGAATGTTTGTGCTGTGTGGGGGAATTGAGCTGCTTATTGCTCATTGCTGACATCTGGCTCTCCCCTTTCCCAGATACCCCCTATATAAGATGACCTCTGGAGACCTGGAGGCAGCAGCCTTCAGGCAGTGGCCGAAGGGCAATGCATAAGGGCAATGCTGTTGAGCAGCTGATGAGAAGCCCCGGAGTTAATGTTGTAGAGTTCTTGTGAGAGAGAGAGTTTGGGAAGAACTGTTATGGGGGGTGGCCAGAGGTAAGGGGGGCTGAGGGTTATGGCACAGCCCCCTGGTGAGAGGGGAGGTATGGGCAGGGGTGGGTGGGAGATGAAGGTTATGCCACGGCCCCCTGGTGAGAAGGGGGGTATGGGCATGGGGAGGAATAGAGTTGTGTGGGATGGGGTGGAGGGTTTAGAGAATCATAGCATCTTAGAGTTGGAGGGTACCTCAGTGGTCATCTAGTCCAAACCCCTGCTCAGTACATCCACACCTACAGCATCCCTGACAGATGGCCATCCAGCCTCTGTTTGAAAACTGCCAGTGAAGGTTATAGTGAGTGTGGTTAGAGAGAGGGTTAGTGGGTGGGACTGGGGTTTTAATATTATGTTTACATTACATTTTTTGTGTTTTTATAACACAAAAGTGGAGGGGGCTGGGCAGGGATCCTGGGGAGAGCTGGGCTGGGCTGGGCTTGGCTGCAAAAGCTGCCCTGAACGATCCCCTGCACCTGCGTGACTCTGCTTCTCCTCCCCCTGCAGGTATTGCCATAAGGAGGGCGCTGCCCTACGCCCTCTGGGCGGCGGCCAAAGGGCGCCATGGTAGCGCCCTTAGCAGAACGGAGGTGGTGGAGGCAGTCACCCTATTTGTGGAACCCGGGGAGCACCTGCTTCACCGTAGGGGGTTGGGAGCCAGTTGGACTCGCCTCCCCCCAGGCTGCGGGGACACCACCCCTCTCCCAGTGGCAGAGGGAGAGGGGGTGGGATTACCATCTTCCCTGCGACTTCTGGGG
>QEPC01004190.1:453691-490540 GCA_003113815.1 Sphenodon punctatus | reverse complement strand
GAGAACGCCCTCCTCATAGTGGATACCGGGAAAATCCGGGAGACTTCGAGGAGGGTGCCCCAGCTGACCACAGGGGCTGTTCCAAGACCCGGAGGGTGAGGCGGTCCTGCAGATAGGCGGGGCCCAAGCTGTTTACGGCTTTAAAGGTCAACACCAACACCTTGAGTTGGGCCCAGAAGCCTACCGGTAGCCAGTGCAGAAAGCGAAGGACCGGTGTGATATGCTCACGTCGGCCCATCCCTATCAAAAGATGGGCCGCCGCATTCTGCACCAGTTGCAGCCTCTGAACCAACACCAAGGGTAGTCCCACGCAGAGCACATTGCAGTAATCCAGTCTCGAGGTAATAAAAGCATGGATGACTGTGGCCAGATCCGAGTCTGAGACATACGGCCTAAGCTGACGCACTAGGTGTAACTGGCGAAATGCTCCCTTCACCACAGCTGCCACCTGGGCATCCAGGCGAAGTTGTGGGTCCAGGAGCACCCCCAGACTTTGGACCTGAGAAACCAGGGGAGGACTGACCCCATCAATGATGGGGGCCACCACTCCCTCGGCCTTCCCCACAACCATCACCTCCAACTTGTCAGGATTAAGCCTCAGGCAGCTCGCCCTCATCCAATCCCCCACAGCGGACAAACACTGGGTAAGCACCGAGACTGCCGGGCCTGAGTCAGAGAAAAATTAGAGATATAGCTGGGTGTCATCACCATATTGATGACATCTCACTCCATACTCCCTAACAACCTCTCCCAGAGGCCGTAGATACACATTGAAAAAGAGAGGGGATAAGATGGAACCCTGCGGTACTCCACACGTGAGGCCCCGGGTGGGGGAAGATGAAAACTCCACCAGCACCATACGCTGGGTTCTCCCGGTCAGGAAATAGCGGAACCATTCAAGGACAGTCCCACCAATCCCTGCCCAGTCCTGCAGCCAAGTCACCAGCAATTCATGATCAACGGTATCAAATGCAGCCGAGAGATCTAACAGGATCAGCACGGTCGAACGACCCTGGTCCACCTCACGAGAGAGGTTGTCGGCTAAGGCCACAAGCACAGTTTCTGTGGCATAACCCGGACGAAAGCCCGACTGCGAGGGATCGAGAAAGTTAACACAGTCTAAATGACCCAGGTAAGCCGCAGGGAGGTGGAAGGAAGCGGCTCCTCCTGGGCCGGGCGACAGGTCGCTTTTGGCTGTGCCGGTCCCGTAAGTCCTGGGGTTATCTAAGGAGTCCTGATCGATTACGGCTCTGGCTGCCACTGTCATGTCCGTCCCCACGAATGGCCTCCACAAACAGCCAGCACCCTTTGAGTGTCGCCCTTAGGGCTGGCACCCTCAGGGGCCAGCCTTAATATAGCTACCTGTGGAGGCTATATCATTCATCTTAATCAGTTATTTCTTTCAGTTACTTGTCATTCCATCTGTTTAACATAGCATTCCTCCTGTCAATGCACCCAGTTCCTTGATGGTGTACCCTGTCCCTGTTCATCCCTCTCATTCCACCCACTCTCCCTTGTGCCTTCCTCATTATTGCACACCCTCCTACCCCCTCTCCCAAAGATGAAGCTCCAGTGTATGCTTTCACAGCCACCTAATAGGATCTGCAAATTACATTGCTATTGTTTTTTCCTCCATTCCTTCCAAAGGGCAATCTATGTTATTCATTTCAATATGTACCCAACTTCAAATACATATTCAATATTTATATAGCACTGTCCCCAGCTTCAGTGTTGCTCCCAACTTACAGAGGAAGAGGATTGGGGCCAAAAGACCAGGGAAAAGTGTGGAGGAGGGGAGGTGTTCAGAGTCTAAGTGGGAATCGCAATATGTGAGACTGTACGACGTCTTTACTGCTTACATAGCACGGCAGTTAAGGCTGTCCTGTTCTCCCAAAACCATATAAAAGCTGCCCATAGACCCGCTCCTGTTTTCTACCTTCAGTGTTGCTGCCAACCTGGAAAGGGAAACGAACTGGAAATGTAAGACCAAGACTAAGTGTAGATGTATAGACCCTAAGTTGTAAGGGAGAACAATTTGATAGTGTACATTGTCTTTGCTGCTTTCATGGCATGCGATTTAAGGTCATGGCCTTAACTTGTAATTTTCATGCTTTTTGGAGCAGGACTGAATTTGTAGGGGCCTTAACTCCTTCCTAAAACTGGAAGGTTTTTTGATTATGCAATAAATATTCCAAACTATGCCACTCCCAGGATAAGGGCAAATCAAAACGGTAGAACAAACTAAATAGTACCCTGGAAAAGTAGGAGAAACTGTGAGAAATAAAAAAGCTCAACTACTACTCTCTCATCTTAACAGAAACAGTATCTGAAGGAAGTAGCTATACCATCCAGTTCTCCACAAGCAGGAGGAAAAAAAATAAAACAATCTGAGTTATACAAAATGCAGTCAATTAGAATCCACAGATCTGAGTTCTAGTTGTGAGTACTCATCAGCTGACCCAGCTATGAAAATCAGAAAGAAGAAAAATAAGACTGTCAGAGAGAAGCCCTAGAAAAGAAATCCAGTACCACCAATCTGAAAAACATGTTAAGGACTCTAAGCTCAGAGATACTGAAATTGACAACCAGCACTATTTTTCTGTAAATTAATAACAGATATAACAAAATATTCAAATTATTTCAAACTCTACTGTTTTGCATGAGGCAGTGTAGCAGCCACCGTCTTAGAAATGTCAGACAAGTGGGTGCACTGCTAATGGGGGGGCCATACTGTTGGTACACTACTGGATGTTTTTAGATTTCTGCACGCAGTTGCACTTTTGTGGGTTTGTCTTCTTGAGCGATTGTCCCATTCTTGCTAGTCTGATTTTAAAGTGGGTGCACTGTTGATAGTGGGCCATGCTGTGGGTACACTACTGCTGTTTTATGTTTTGGATTTCTGCCCACAGTTGTACTTTTGTGGGTTTGTCTTCTTGAGCGACTGCCCCACTCTTGTTAGCCTGATTTTCTGGGCACTGTTGGTTGGCATAGTTATATTAAATTGGGTGTACTGCTGATGGGGGTGGGGGGCATGCTGTGGGTACTGCTGGGTTTTTTTTTGCTTTCTGCACACAGTTGCACTGTTTGTCTTCACTCTTGCTAGCCTTCTTTTCTGGACACTGCTTGGCATAATAATTTTAAAGTGGGTGCACTTTAAAATCATTAAAGGAAAGAGTTGCAATGTCTAGGAATTTCAGAGGTCCAGAGTTTCGAATTCCGGGTCCTCAGAACTTGGTCTGAATGCCCAGAAGGCCTATTCGGTACAGCCCTAGCTATAACGTCAATTTCTGGGATGGCATACCAACCCAGGTCGGGGCCGCCATGGTTGGACATCATTGGCTGCCATGACAGCCCATCATGGTGTGGAGCAGGGCGCAGTGAGGGGGCAGGGCTGGCCAACCACACATTTGTAGTTCTTGGCGCCCTTCCCGGGCCATGCAGGCAGTGGACTGGCACCCTGGTCGCGGGCACATTTGTTCAGCACCCTGACCCAACCCAGACCGTGTCCGCCACTGTTTTCCTCCCTGGGCCGGGTCACTGGCACACTGCTGTGCTGCCGTCACATGTGCTTCTACCGAAAGCTGAACAAATATTGCATTAATATTAACAACACTCAGCGATTCCCCCCCCCCCAAAAAAAAAAGCCCTCAGGAGGTTCTGGACAAAGAGATGCGATTGTCTGTCTATGCTAATAAAAAGGTATGGATAAAATCCTGAGGACAATAAGGGAGAGGTGAAACCACTGAGGATTCACTCAGCTCACAAACATTTTTCCAGACAAGGAAACCTCAACCCTTAGAAAGCAAACTACAACAGATGACTTAAATTTCATAAAGTAAAATATAAGATACAAAACAAGCTCCATCTGGTGAGAAAACTGTGGTCTTTTCTTTCTGGCTTGGATCTAGCCACTGTCATCCATGCTTTCATCACCTCGGGGCTGGATTATTGCAATGCACTCAATGTGGGTCTGTCCTTGATGAATGTTTGGAAGCTGCAGTTGGTGCAGAATGTGGCAGTTTGCCTCCTTTCGGGGACGAGTCACCAGGAGCACATTACAATGGTGTTCCAAAGTCTGCACTATAGCTTTCCGGGGATAATTCAAGGTGCTGGCTTTGACCTTTAAAGCCCTAAACGGTCTAGGACCCACACATATGAAGGAACGTCCGTCCTTCCATGCCCCATTGCAGCCTCTGAGATTGGCCGGAATAGTTCATATGACAAGGGCTTGCAGTGGGGCTTTCTCGGTTGCTGCCCTGTTGGTGTGGAACTCCCTTCTCCGAGAGGTTAATTTGAGCCCGAGCGGCCTCCGGAGGCGGTGCAAGTCTTTTTTGTTTATAAAGGCATTTGGTGGGCGCTGGAGATAGGGGCAGGAATAGGTATTGGGTGGGAGGTTTTTTGGGAGGTTGGGGTTGGATTGGGTGGTTCTGGGATGAGGGTACTGAGCCAGGGCGAAAGTCAGTGCCGAAATAAATTAATTGATTGATTGGGATGAGGGTAGGTTTTTTTGTAATGTATTTTAACGTTACTTAACTGTATTATGTTTTTACTATTGTAAGCTGCCCTGAGCCTTTTGGAAAGGCTGGGGTATAAATTTAACTAACTAAATTATAAAACATGGGTTCCTATTTTGACCATCCTTTAAGTGGAAAGGTATATATATGTCTATCCTAGATCCAAAAGAAGTGGAAAAGGCTTTGAGAAACTGACTAGACAAATCAACTCAAGCACAACTATGTGGAGAAAAGGGGGATTTGCTACTCATTGTTGCTCCCCAGGCATCCTTCTGGGTACCTGCACAGATAGTATGGGCACCCAGTGTATCCCCAAGCAAACCAACTACACATTTCAGCTCTAGCAGTAATCCCATAACAACCAGGTTTAAACATTTTTGATAAGAATATAAAACCTCCCTCCAACAAGAAGGCCCCTAAAGTTAAAACAAAAAACAAACAAAAAAACCAACCATGCTCCCAGCCCTAGTTGGGAGCAGGCAGCAATAGTAGGAGAAGGAAGAGAGGAAAACAAAGAATAAAATAACAGAAACAGATGTTAAATACTGTCATATGTATTATTAGAAAAGTTATTACCTGCTTGATCTGTAAATATAATTTGCTGCACTGCATGACTTGTGAAAAGAAGGAACAAAGATCCAATGTAGCACATGCTGGCATAGTAAGGATAGGGCCAAGAACTACCATTGATATACAATGGGAAAACTCAATGGTGAGCCCAAACATTAAAGCATATTCCAATAATGTGTTTGGCTTAAACTATCCATGAAGAAGGAAACCAGTAGTAGATGTGTATATTCATAAAATTAAGGCTAGACACATTTTTTATAGAGAGATCAAAAAGGGAACTGTAACAGCTCTATCAAAAAAAGACTGCTCTTTATCAAAAAAGGAATCCAGTTGATAAAGAATACATAAACTGATCAAGGGCATACTATCTGAAGACGTTTATGTGTATAGCTCAAACTATGCTCTAATTTCAGTCAAAAATAATTTGTTGATTAACTTTTATTTGTTTACTTATTCACATTTTTATCCTGCCCTTCCCACAATAGCCAGGGTGGATGACAATATGTTTTTCCCATTTGCCACCAATGGGAAAAATGTAGTAACATGGGTCCCTGCCTATAACACAGAAAAATGCCAAAGAAAAATATCATTCAGCTGGGTACTACAACACCAGGAGGTATCAAATCTCAAAGTAGGATGCATTACACCGTTTTCTAATCTTACAAACTTATATACTAGGATTGATTATATTCCAACCTTACCATCTTTTTAACAGAGGGAGTACTGGCAGAGCATGCAGTGACTGTAACCTTATTTAAAATCAATAATGTCAGTTTTATAGGCAAGCTTTAGAGGCTGAACTCCTTCATACATTCATGATATTGAATGTTATCAAAAGAGAAAATAAGCTCTATTATGAGACCAATGATATAGGTCAAACATCTAAAACATTATCTGGGATGTATATAAAATAGTAATTACTTTCTGCTTTATTAGCCTATCATCCCAGAGGGGGGAAAGGGAAAAGAAGTAGAAATAGAAAAATTAATAAAGGAGACTGAGATATTTCAAGCCAAACATAAAAGATCTGAATCTAGAAATACATTTAAACACCACTCTTTCCTCAGAGAGCAGTTAAACCCATGCTAATAGAAAAGACTGAAAAGGAATCAGTTGGTAATAAGGACTCAGTGAGCAATAAAACTAGAGAACTCCTTGCCTATACATTAAGGAAAGAAAGAGTTGAACACAGGTAATAAAAATTCCAAAAAAGCACAATTTTATATTAGGGATGGGAAAAGAATTCAGAAGGCTTTATGCAAATCTTTATGCCTCCAATTCTAAAGAGTCTAAGGGAAAAAAATTAAAAATTATTAGGCAGGTTAAGATGCCAAAGTTAACTCAATTATGTAGGAAGCACCACAGACAAAGGAGAGGTCAGAGAAGCAATTAAATTAATGCCAACAGACACACACACACACAAATCCCCAGGACCAGACAACATCTTATATCACTTCAAGTCAACTAACAACTTTATTTTCCACAGAGCACAGTGAGTCCTAATGGTGAAAGAGGCAGATGTAATAGTAATACCAAAGTCACATAAAGAGAAGCTTTTATATGGTTGTCATCGGCCAACGGAAATATTTGCAAAGACTTGCTAGACAAGTAGAATTTACCTATGATGAGTTAACCAGTGGTGGCCCCTCCCCCAGGGCATTGGGGCAGACACGCCCCAATCCCCCCTAGCCCCTCAAGGGTCTCCCCATGCTTGCTGGGAAGCCAGGAGCTGCTCCTCAGATGATCCAGTGGCAGCGCTGTCAGTTTCCCCGCTTGTCTGAAGGGTTTGTTTACACTTTAACTCTCCTCCTGGAGAGCCGATGAGTCATATATAAACAAAGTCTGAAGGGAAAGAACTCTGCAAGGGGAGGAGGGGGAGGGGACAAATATCCTCTTCCATCTGCTGCTCCCTCTAGCTTTCCACTCACTGACCAGAGAGATAAAAGGAGGCGGGGACATAGAGGATCTCCCCAAGCCCTCAGAGAGCATGCGCTGGGCATTGGCCCAGAAAAGCAGTGCTTTGTGGGGGATTGGGGAGGGAGTGGGGGAGGTGTTATGTGCTTCTTGGCTGGGTTCCTATGGAGAAACCCAGCCAATTAGCAAGGCCTAGGGGGCATGTCAGGGCATCTTTTCTAAACACTCTGGCCACCATAGCTCCTTTTTCTCCCCCTGACGCTCCCCTACCAGAGTGGGAGGAGGGAGGGAAAGCGCTCACTCTTCCTTGCTACTTCTTCCTTAAATTCACTGGAGGGGAGGCAGGGGAGAGAGAGCGAGAGAGCAAGAGAGAGAGCAAGAGCAAGAGAGAGAGCACTCCCCCCTCTTTTTTTTTTTATTTATTATTATTATTATTTTTACAAGTGGGGAGATGCCGGGGACTTGTTTGGAGTCCCTGGCCTCCTTGTTTGGAGGGAAGAACAACAGAAAGTAGTTATCAGACTAGAGAGATCAGGAGGTCTCATCCTTTCAGAAGCCTGGTAAGTTTTGGAAAAAAAACAAATCCTCTGTCCTGATCTCCTATACATTGTTTGTTTGCTTGTGCTTTCTTTTATCCTCTTCTCTCCCTCCCCACCCCCATGCATTACAGGCAGAGCTAATTACTAATTTTGTGAGCCCAGTTGGAAGGGTTGTGTTGCCTCACCTCCTGTTCTTTATAATATTTTCTTTGCCCTTGCTGTTTTAGTTTTTCACCCTGTGTGAGAGACCCTGTCACCCTAATTGACTGCTTTCTGTTTGTTTGGGGGGAGGGGGATGGATGGAAGGGTTTCTAATCTTTCCTAGAATGTTCACTGCATTTAAAATGGCCCCTTTTTCAGTACCAGGTTTAAGGCTTTTCTGCTGTAAAAAGGCCACCATGCCACATGTTGGTTCACTAATGACTAGTCTTTGCATGAATGTTTGTTCCCTCTCTGATAATATGTTCTGGGTGACAAGTGGAACTTAATGATGCTGCTTTTGTGGTGTGCTAAAGACTTAACATAATATTGTTGGCTTGAGATGGTTTGCTTTGCTTGCTCTGTGTTTGCATGTGCAGAAGGGTTGTGTTGACTCTCCTCCTATGCTTTAAAAAAAATCTGTGGCCCTTGCAGCTACTGCCTTTTACATTGCAAATTTAGTTTGCAACAGAACTGTGTAGCATGTTGATGTTACGGGGGACAAGTGGAATTTCATGCTGCTGCTTTTGTGGTGTGCTAAAGAGTTAACATATTGTTGTTGACTTCAGATGATTTGCTCTGCTTCCTCTGTATTTGCATGTGCACTGCTGGGGTTCCCCCTCCTCTCCCTCTGCCTGCAGTAGGATCTGATCGGACTGGGAGATAAAGCTGTTTGTAAACAAACAACTCCTCCCCATGTGAGTGATCAGAAGGTCGTTGCTTTGTAAAAAATGTTCTTCAAGATGGCTTCTAACATTCTCACAACTGGGTTGTGTATGGTATGCTCACCATATTCAAATAATAAACCATGTGATGGTCTCGAGCTCCTTCCAACCCTTTCTAGGAATATTCCATGCAGGGCTGGAAGGGTGGGTGTTGTGAGAAAGCTCAAACCCTTCTCGAAGAACCTTGTTTACAAGACAGCAACCTTCTGTTCTTCTTCAAGTGGCTCCTCACAGGCCATTTTTACATGGCTCCTCCAGGTGGGGGATCGTGGGTGGGGTGTACACATGGCTGCACACGCATCCCCACTCACCCCCCACTCATCCGCACCCACGAAGCAACCACCATTTTCCCCGATTGCTCCATGTAAAGGGAAGAGATGAGGGGTGAGTGAGGATGTGTGTTAGGAGGGCACACGCAGGCACCCCCAGTCACTGTGGGCACGCGCTCTGTGTCATTCACACAGGGCTCCCCCACCCATGAACACTCAGAAATCTGCATGCTCATGGGTTGGAGAGGCCCATGTAAAAAGGGCCACATTCTCACAACTGTCTTACTTATACTATCTTAGGTAGGAATTTAGGATGTAAAGCAATATCTATTCTATCTTGGAAAATCTGCAAATATGGTTCTGAGATTATTATGGCTGCTATTTCACAAACTCTTCTTAATTAAGTAATTGCTAAAAGGAATACTGTCTTTAAACACCCACCCCATAACCAGTTCACTTATACCCCCCATATAATGAATTCACGCTGCCCTGGGGACGCAAATGAACTGGTTAGGGGGTGGGGGCAGCGTGAATTGATCATGGGGGAACAACTCTGGTTATATATATGTCCCTTTTCATGGCATTATGAGCTTAATAGGCTGGCTGCATTTTGGGTGTCTTGTGTGTTTGATAGTAGTAACCCTACGTCCGCTGGAGAGGGGGCCCCAGCTTGGTCAGGGGCCCACTGCACCCTAGCTACGCCCCTGCTAACGCTAGTCTTTGCATGAATGTTCCCTCTCTGGTTGCAGCAGATGCCTTTTACATTGCAAGTTTAGTTTGCAACAGAACTGCGTAGCATGTTCTGGGGGACAAGTGAAACTTCATGCTAAAGTTGTGGTGTGCTAAAGACTTAACATAACATAACATAACATAATATTGTTGGCGGCTTGAGATGGTTTGCTTTGCTTGCTCTGTGTTTGCATGTGCAGAAGGGTTGTGCTGCCTTGCCTCCTATTCTTTAAAATATTTTCTTGGCCGTTGCTGTTTTTCACTCTCTGTGAGACCCTGTCACCCTAATTGTCGGCTTTCTGTTTGTTTGGGGGGGTGGGGTGGAAGGGTTTCTAATCTTTGCTGGAATGTTTGCTGCACTTAAAATGACCCCTTTGCCGTGTCAGTTTCAAGCTTTTTCTGCTGCAAGAAGGCTACCATGTCACATGTTGGTTCACTAATGACTAGTCTTTGCATGAATGTTCCCTCTCTGGTTGCAGCAGATGCCTTTTACACTGCAACAAAACTGTGTAGCATGTTTTGGGGACAAGTGGAACTCCATGCTGATGCTTTTGTGGTGTGCTAAAGACTTCACATAATATTGTTGGCTTACGATGGTTTACTTTGCTCGCTCTGTGTTTGCATGTGCACTGCTGGCCCTGCCTACCGTTGGCCCCTCCCACTTATGGCCCTGCCCTGCACCCCACCAGCCTTGAAACCCAACAGCTGCCACTGGAGTTTACGGATATTGATCAACATGTTTCATATATATTAGACTGAATAAAATTAGACAAATCATAGGAGTAATTTATAACTTGCAGACTAAAAGTGATAAAGATTTACTAATCTGGTTAGATGACAAGACAACCTTTGATAAAACAGAGTGGCCTCCCCTAAAAATGACTTATATGACCTGACTTTGGAGACATGAAGACTTATTTAGAAAAATATATGATTTCTCCTCTGCTAGGATAAAGGTTAATGGGGTACACTTCACAGAACCTCCACTACAAAAAGAAGACAGACACAAGACTGCCTTCTTTTTCTCTCATCATACCTCTTGAACTCCTGGCACAGAAAATACATTGAAGCACCAGCATAAGAGAGGTAATAATTAACAAAACAGAACATGAAATAGCACTGTATCAATGTATGTAGTCTAAACAAACAGTCAATATTTCTCCTAAACTCAATTACATGAAATTAATTTTTTCATGATTTTGAAATTTTAAAATGATTTTGGATTGAGAAGAAATTGGTTTGGCTTGATAGTAGCAGTAAAAATGAATTAATTTCCAAAAATGAATTTCCAATTTCAAGTTCAACAATGGTGAATACCGAAAGGATTCATGGAGATTTACACTAGAATTATTAGATTTGTTTAGAACAATACATTTTCAAGAGTTCAAACCCTATATAGAATTACTCTGAGTGGTAGATTGCCAATATCAAATTTGTTGGCACACCAACTAGTTTTGGACAGCTCATTAAATGCCTTTAGAAGCCAGGTGTATTAACAAAACCCCAATATACCAAATGAAAATTGAATGTACATTTGTGAAAAACTGAAGCCTAAGTGACTTGCACACTGGGACAAAATTGCATAAATTGCAGTCCTCAATTCAAACCAGTAGATAACCCAAATTTCGAAGAGGCTGAACTGACAGCAACACAACAGCAGTTCTAAATACAGAGGACTATCATTAATTCATTATGGTAGAAATCCTTGATTATGAGCAGAAGCCAGAAGTATTTTGCATTTTGGTGGATTAACATTAAGTAACACTAAATATTACAAAATAATCACATTTCTAATCAGTATTTTAGAAGTTGAGACCTACCTCAAAATGGCAATCAATTAGTTCAAAATATTCTTGTAAAGGGATTGAACCAGAATAGGTACATGTAAAGTCTTTGCTGTTTTGCTTCCTGAAATGCTCTTCAAGGCGAAGAGTGAGTTCTTTTGTGATTAGCCAAAGATCTCCTAATTGTTCACTTTGAATTCTATACCGCTCTGAAAAAAGAAAAAAAGTACATAGGGAGATTACTCCACACAGCCAATAACCAATATATTGTGGATCAGCCATTTTACACAGGAATTGATCATTAACGTTGTAAAAATAATGTTTAGTACGATATCTCTACAAAGGATTTTTTAAAATGTTAATGATGCAGATATTTACAGATACTATGCCTATCAAAGACATTTGTAAAACACTAATTCTTGTTACTCTAGCCATATGTTTACATGACTAATAGTTAAGTTTCTATAAGCTCAGTTAAACCACAATTGTTCTGTGCAGTACTTTCAATCTTAAAGTTTTTAGGGAAAGCATCAAAACTATTTTAGTCAGGTTTTTTTTAAAAAAAAAAGATAAATCTGATAAATACTGTATCAGATTATTTACCATTTGTAGCTTAACTTTCTGCTGTATCAGGAATGAATTTAAGTATTTATTATTTAAATTTCATTTAAATTACTTCTGAAGGCCCAAATCTCTAGCCATCTTTGCTCCCACTGAGGTGGTGGACCAGCCCTGGGAGACTAATGGATCCAAGGGGATTCCAGAACTCTCAAGGGGATTTACCAGCTGACTTTGACAGTCTCTCTGGGAGTTTTTAAATGAGACGATAGCCTGCTTGAGCCTGTATTCAGTCTGTGCAGTCCCCACTCACATATTTTAGCAAGCAGAGATAATAAATGGGCAGCCGTCTGTGCACATTTCATGTGATGGCAGCAGCCGACACCAGTGACACTATTCAGCACTTTCCATCACCCTGGCCTTGAGTGTAAGACGGTTCACAGCCAGAGAAGGTTTCTTCCCTGGCCGTGACCCTCATATTTCCATCAGAAGCAGTGCTTGCATGCTCTCCCAACTGAGAGGCAGCTTCAGGAGGAGAGAGCAATCACACTTTCTCAGTTGAAAGGCAGCTGCAAGAGGAAAGAGAAGGGGGTTCAGGAAGGACCTTCTCTAGAAGATCTGCATCTGCACGCCTCTCTCCATTTGGGAAAAGAACCAAGGGAAGTGCAGGAGCTCCGTGGATCCTCCAGAGGAGTCTTGCTTCTTCCTCACTCACTACCCCTGGTTCCTTTCCCAAATGAAGAAAGACGCATGAGCACAGATCCTCTGGGGAAGATCCTTCCTGCGCCCCCTGCCTCGCCCTCTCCTCTCACAGCTCCTGTCAGCTGAGAGAGCACAATAACTCTTTGAAAATCGACAGGGGTAATTTTACTCTGTTCCTTTTCTTAGATCTTTCAGTGGCCTTTGCTACAGTTGATCATAGGGTGTCGTTGATATGGCTGCAGTACCTGGCAGGGGTTTGTGGGACTGCTTGAGTGGTTCCGCTCATTCTTGGCTAGGAGAACCCAGAGGGTGGTGATGGCCAGTGGCTTGTTGTCCCCTCGGGAGCTCTCTTGCGGGGTCCTGAAGGGTTTCATCTTGTCCCCACTCCTAATTCAACGTGTATCTGAGGCACCTGGGTGAGATTGTTCAGTGCTAGCAGTATGCTGATGATGCCCAACTATCTCTCTCTCTTTCATCTGACCCAGGTCCTACAGTCTCAGTGCTTACCCAGTAACTGGCTGCTACTGGAGTCTGGATGCGGGCAAACTGATTGAAGCAGAATCCAGACAAGACCAAGGTGATGATAGTTGAACAGACTTGTGACTTGGGGGATATATGAACCCCTGTAATTGATGGGGTTTGGACTCCTTTGGTCACTCAGGTTTGCAGTCTTGGGGGGCTGGATCCACTGCTGTACCCGGATTGTCCAGTTATGGCAATGGCCAGGAGCACTTTTCACCAATTTCATCTGGTGAGAAGGCTGTGACCTTTTGTATCAGATTCGATTTGGTCACCATCATCCATGCCTTTGTAACCCTCAAGGCTAGATTACTGCAATGTGCTTTGCATGGAGCTGCCCTTGATGACTGTTCGGAGGTTGAAGCTGATGCAGAACATGGCACCCTGCCTTTTGTCAGAGGTGGGTTGTTGGAAGCACATTACAGCAGTGCTTCAGAGTCTGCACTGGCTGCCAATATCTTTCCAGGCACAATTCAAAGTGCTGGTTATGACCTATAAAGCCCTAAATGGCTGGGCCCCAGGTATCTGAAAGACCACATCTTCTCTTATATTCAGTCACGGCCTTTGAGAACGGTCGGAGCACCTTTTGTGGATACCATCTGCCCGTGAAGTTTTCACAAGAAGGGCGCACAGAGCGGCATTCTCGGTGGCTGCCCCATAATTATGGAATTCCCTCCCCTTGGATATCAGCCTAAGCCTGAGCCTGCTCATCTTCCAGAAGAGATGCAAGATCTTTTTGTTTGGCCAAGCATTTGGCAGGCAGGAAAAAGGCTGCGTGGGGTTGGGTGGAGGGGTGAAGGAAAAGGTTGGAGAGTAGCAGATTCGTTTTAGTTGTTTTGTATGTTTTTATATCTTGTGAGCCACCCTGAATCTAACTGGGAAGGGCAAAATAAAAATTAGAATAAATGAATTTACTATACCCTAGGAGCCAGACCATAAGAAATGGAGAACTGCCTTAAATGTGCAGCCAGAAATGTTCCTAACAGGGAATTCTCTGAATAGCGTAAAGCCAGTATGGTTCAACTCTGTGGTAACCAATTCCACCACCTAAGTTTGGCAAGCCTTCCAGGGCAGAACAAGGGTAGAACCAAAGCACAACATATTCTAGTGGCAACAGACCAGTGTAGGAAATGCTCTTGAGCATAATTTAAAGTGACCATCAAGTTGTGCTATATTGTGATGTAGGTCAAATTTCAAGGGAATGAAAATATGCTTCTCTCAGGTAAACTATTCAGAGATTTGTCTAACAAAAATCTGTATAAAGTAAAACTCAAAACACAAAACTAATAAGCAACAAATGCAAATCCTAGAGTATTGGTGCAATAATGTGCTCAGAGGGAGGATATACTGCTTTCTAAGCAAACAGACACATTCTGCACTAACGTCAGTTTCCAAGTTTATTTAAAATGTAGCCCCAGGTAGAAGGCTTTGAATCTTAAAAAGTGCACAAATATGGTAGCAAAGGCTGCATCTGAAAGGAATCTTCTAGCCATGTAGTGATCAAAAAGACCCTATTACTGCTGGTATTCAACTCAAAAACATCCAGGCATTTACTGTATCAAGATTGTGGAGTAGACAGCAGATCCATAACTTCAGAGGGCCAGGTGTTACTGCCATACGTTCCAGCTTCTTCTCCCAAACTACCAGCCTCGGCTCAGTTGTAAGAAAACATATTGTACTATCGGTGGTGCCTTATTTTAGATATATGTATTCAATTCATTTTTTAATGTGCACCCCTCCAACACAGTCCTTATGAAAGCTATAGTAGTGGTATAAAATATAGTATCTGGGAGGACAAGCCTATACACCACACTGAGGTAGAGGAATGGAGGTCCGGGTGGAGCAACATACCGCTGTGTTGAGAGATGAGTTCCATGTGAAGAGGACGAGTCCACCTCTCACTGGCAAATCCTATTAGGTGGGTATACCATGTCTGGCATGGCCAGTCCAGGGCTAGGAGAATAAGTCTGGTGAATTCTCTGCACACTTTGAGAATTGTCCTTTGAATTATGGGGAATGGAGGGAACACATAGGCATACAGGTCTGTCCAACTCATTGCGAAGGCATCAGAGACTGATCCTGGGGCCATCCCCCCTCTGCTGCAAAAGGTCAGGAGTTTGTGGTTGTCAATATTTCTGAAGAGAATGCACTCTGGGGTTCCCCAGCAGTGAAAGAATTGTTTGGTTACTCCCTCGTATAAGGACCATTCATGTCTTTGGACATTGATCTGCGAGTTGATTTTGTTCTCGTGACAAGTGTATCACTAAGGGTGTTGTTCACATTTCTATGCACCAATACCAGAGTTGTAGAGCCTCATTGGTCAGGACTGTGGACCTGGCTCCCCCACTGCTTTTTCAGGTAGTACATGGCTGTCATATTGTCGGTTATAATTTGCACGTCTTTAGGGATGTCCTGTATGTGTGTCCTGAAGGTTTGGAGGGCCAGTCAAACGACTCTTCGTTTGAGAATGTGCAAGTGTCCAGCGGTCCCATGTTGCGAGATCTTTGCAGTGGGCATCCCAGCCCTCTAGGGAGACATCCGTCGTGATAGTCGCTGACATGTCTGGTTGTTTGAAAGGGGTGCCGACTAGAACATTTTGTTTAAAAGTCCACCATGTAAGGGAGTGACAGAATCTCTTGGTTATGGTGAGTCGCTTTGACAGATGGTCAATGTGGGGCGTGTAATTGTCCCACTGCAGAGGGCAGAGGAGGAGTCTGGCAAATGGGATGATGAATGTGGCTGAGGCAAAACAGCCTAGCAAGCAGAGAAAGAAACATATTGGCTGTGATGACTGTTGATAGAAGAGTATCATGTCAATGATGGTGTCAAAGCACTCTTTGGGTAAGTATGCCTTCGCCCATCGTGTATCAGGGATCACACCAATAAGGGGCAGTATTTGCACTGTATGAAGACGGGACTTTTTGTAATCTACCATTAGGCCTAGGTGCTGTAGTAGATCTATGGTGATGTCAACGTGTGAGCACAGGGTGGCTGTAGAATTTGTGGTGATGAGCCAATCGTCCAAGTACAGGGAGATGCCTCTTTTCTGCGAGGTTCTGCCACAACAGGTGCCATGCACTTTGTAAATACTCTAGGGTGGGGTGGGGGTGGGGGGTGGAGAAGCCAAATGACAGAGTATTGGAAACAGTGGCCGTCTGCAACAAAAAGTAGAAGTTTTCTGTGTGAGTGCCTGATGCTAATATGGAAGTAGGCATCCTTGAGGTCAAGTGCCACAAAGCCATGAATACTGCTGTAGGGATGGTTGGATTGTAGAGAGGGGTCATAGAAAATTTAAACTTCCTGATACATTTATTAAGGAAACGTATGTAAGTCTAGGATAAGTCTCATCCCTCCATCCCTCTTTTCAATCAAAAAGTAAAGGGAGTAGAATCCCCATCCTAGGAAGAGTAAGAGTATCTCATGGATGGCTCCCTTTTGGTTTAGAAATATAAGCTCCTGCTTCAGGAGTGTCTTCTGAGGGGGGGGGGGAAGGTCCCTAAAGAGGGACCGGGGTGGGAATGGGAGGGAGTGAATGGAACTGGATTAAATGACTTTTCTTGATTATTTCCAGAGCACACATGTCAGAGGTGATCTCCCCCCAAGTATGGTAAAAGGGGTGTATTCTGTCTTGGAAGGGATAAGTGGCTTGTGTGGAGCACTTGACCTCTGTGATGTTAAACCCGCAATCAAGGCTGGGCTGCAGAGGTGGTCTGCTGATGTCTAGATTTAGATCTTGGCTTGGTAAACCTCTGCCTATTTTGTAGGTATTGTTGCAAAGAGGGTTGCTGTTGTGGAACAAACCTTCTCTGATGGAAGGAGGATCTGTGTTGCTTGTAATATGCCATTGAGGCTGAAGACCTATAAGATTGTTATTATGATGGAATATTCCCTGGGCCTTTACAGTCTGACAAGGGTCCTTTGATCTTTTGGAGTGTCTCATCTGTTAATTCTGAGAACAGTCTGTCCCCTTCAAATGGCAGGTCCTCAAGGCAGGCCTTGTTGTCTGGGATGAGGGCTGTAGACCGTAGCCATGCATGGTGGCAGATGGTCACTGATGCTGCTATCGATCAGATCGCACACTCCACTGAGTGCATGGCAGAAGTCAACTGAAATTGTGCTAGCTGGGCACCCTCCTTGTGGATCATTTGTTTCTCTGTAGGGTCGGTATCGGTAGTAGCAAGTGACTGTGCCCACAAAGCATGCTGGTAAACTTGTATTGCTAACAGCCAACTATACTGCAGCTATGGCAGAGTAGCTTTCGAGAAGGATTTCCATCCTATGACATCCAGTCTCCTTCCTTCTTTGTTGGAAAATGAAGCCCTGACTGCACCAGCTGAAGCATGGCTGGCTGCAGCTGCTACCACTATGGAGTTGGGGGCAGAGTGGTGCAAGAACGTATCTGTAGAGCAGAAGACTGGATAAAGTGCATCCGCCAACTTGCTGATAACTGCTGATGATGATGGGGTCACCCAGGGTGTTTTAGAAGATTCCATCAGCTCGTCAAAGAGGGGGAACCTCAGATGGCTAGTGTCACCCCATGCTAGGATCCCGAAGAAAGGGCCTGAGGGTATCTTTTTGGTGACCTTAGCTGGGATATATGGCAAGGCTGCGACCAATCAGCGCAGCATTACCTTGATGTTCCTCACATCCTCTGCGACTAGCATCTGTGCAGGGTCCGAAATAGCGTCACTAGGTGGAGGAGTGAGCGTCTCTTCTTGCTGTTGAGATGCAGGGTTCCCAGGCTCCTCCATTGTCAGGAGACTTGGTTGAGGAGGCAGCTGTCCTTCATTCTGATCCTGTGTGAAGGAGTGTCTAGTCTGAAAGCAGAGTGCTAGGGATCGCTGTCTGGGAGCCGTGAGGTAGAAGCAGCATTGTAGGTGCCGTTAAGAGATGGTGGTACTGGTGGTATCGATGATGGTGGCTCTGGAAAGGGCCCTGGTGGAAGTGGTACCAGTACCATACAAGGCTGTGCTGTTAATGTCTGAAACAGGTGGGAAAGTAGCAGAGGAAGCTGGAATGAGGTGTCCCGTAGCAAGAGGGAAGGCTGAGCTGATACTAGTTGCTGCTGGCCATGGATAGCTGTGGGAGAAGGGTCCCTTCTGCACCTCTTAGTAGGCGTGGAGCATGCTGATGGGCTTGTGGTGGAAGAGGAATCATTGTCTCTACCCTTGCGCGCCAGGCTATGGGGCATCATATATAGATCCAGGGAGCTTGCACCCCAGTGCGGGGGATTATACATTGGGAAACCCCTGTCTTGCTACCATGACCAGTCATAGCCCCAGCCCATGTCATAGTGGGGGACGTAGGGTTGGTACCTGAGACTAAAGGTAAGGATGGGGTCATATTCTGGGTCCCAGTTCAGTGAGCACATCTCTTGTGGAGGCTCCAGTCCAGAAGGTATGGTGGTTCCAAGCGCAGCTCTGAGGACTTGTGGCCCAATCTCCTGCTGTGCCATTTAGGGGGCTCTCTCTCCTCGTTGCTGGTATCCTGTCAGTACGGGACATCCACGTATGGTGCTGGTTCAAGTGGTGTATCCTCATCACTGGAGCTGAGAGAGGAATGGAAGGGGTGATCAGTACGGCCTCTGCTTTTCTGTGCACTTTCCGGGCTGCTGTGGGCTAGGTTCTCTTTGCGGTTCTTGGCTATTGGATCCGGAGAGGGCAATGGGCACCTCTGGCTGGAATTCTGTTAGAGTTTCTAAGGGTGATTTTAGATGTTATGAGACCACGGTCAACCACAGTAAAACCCTTGTGGTAACCAAAAGTCCTGTAACATCTAAAGGATTCCTGCCAGATGTTCACCATGGTGAACCTCCAGCGGGAATTGTTTTGACCACAATTCTGGACCTCCAGCCTCCCAGAGGTCCAAAATCGTGGTTAGCTGAACCACATCCGGAATCAGCCACAAGTAACGTCTGTTACCTTGGCCGATTCCGGATCATGACCCAGACCCTGAGATGGGATTGGGAGCAGCAGCCGCAATGGCTGCTGCACCCGCCCGTCTCCCAGAGCACGGGCAGCCAGGGGAGCGCGGGGGGCGAGGCTGTGAGGCTGCATGTCATGCCACGCAGCCCTGCCACCTCCTCTGATCCCTTGTAGGAATCAGCTGGCACAACTGATGGGATGACCAGGCTGATTCCTCTCTGGGATCCGGAACGGATCTGGGACAGTGGTTGAGTGTGGCGGGCCGAGCAGCTAGTCACGTCTAAAATTACCCTAAGTCTAGAGCCGTATAATCCTGTGTTAGCTGAAGGGGAATGTTGAGCTCTCCCAAGCACGGGAGTGTCAAGGCACCCTGATGGGGCTGAGCCTGGAGGTTTAAAGTGCTCTGAACTGTCAGTCGCCACTGCCGCCGACCCCTTCAGGGTTTTCCGCAGCAGGACTCCAACATACGGGACCTCCCTACCCCAGCACAGGATGGGGTTCCCCAGCCCCCCCGCTGGGACTCCGGCAACTCCCTCCACAGGATCGCCGCCGGTTGCCAGGACAACCCAGGACAACCCAGCACCGGCGGCAGGACGCTCCCCCTCCCAGCGTGAGAGGTTGCCCCGCCCTCTAGAACGCCGCTCTGCATGCCTGCAGGCATGCAGGCAGGCGGGGCTTGGGCTACAAAACGCCGACACTGCCGGGATGGCGGTGCCGGTAATCAGAGCGTGGAGAGCTGGTCGCTTGAAGAGCTAAGTGTGATTTTGTGACTTCATTGATCTTAGAGCTATAGCCTTGTCTTGTGAGTCCTTCGTTCCTTCTACCCTTGTCAACCTGTTAACCCTTCCCGTCCCGGACCTCCCTTGTCTTTGTGTGGTGCTTGTGCATACCTGGCAGTGATTGACGGTAGAGGATTCTAGGAACGTTTGTGAGCCTTAACCCCTTCTTCCTGGAACAAGAGAACCCCAGAGTGCGTGTGCCCCCTCCTGGGCCCTCCTCTTCCACCTCCCCTTTGGAGTGTGAAAGACCCTCTTGCCGCATCCCTTCCGCAGCTCCGGGCCCCTTCATCCCCTGTTGCACCCCCACACACACACACACTTTCTTCCCTGACCCCACTCCTGGGTGTGTGTGTGTATGAGTGGGTAACGCCACCTTTTTGGAGCTCTGCACCCAATGATGATAGAGGCCGCTACCCTGATCTGGGTATAGGGCAACCACTCTATCCTGACGGGCACTTTCCCCCAGGGCCTCCGCTGCAGAGCATGCGATTGTTCCCTGTGAGTGAGTGGAATGGGCCCCTTCCTTCTCCCCAGTCCCCCTACCCCACTGACATGAACAAGCTCAGGCTCCTGGTAAGGTGTCTCTCAAGGCTTAGCTTTTCCTTTAGAGGTTTTTGCTTTAGCGCTTCACTAGGCTATTATTAAGCTAAAGGAGAAAGTTAATGAGATTTCAAATATATATATATATATATATATGAACAACAGAAATGGAAACTCTGGAGTTGTAAAAATTCTCTAAAAATACAAGTTGATGGGAAGTTGTAATTATTATCTTTCAACTCCAAATTTTTGAGAGCCAAACAATGTTTAAATTTAAAAAGCTTTTTCATTGAATATTTTGAAGTGCTTTCTCCAGAAAATTCTCATATAGAAGAACAGATGGCTCAGAGGATTTCTAACGCTGTCTTTGAAAAAGGCTAGTTTGGGTTGGAGAAGTGGGTTTTTTTCCCCCTGCCTGCCTCCTTTGCCAATCAGCCTCCGGAGATGCCAGACTCAGGGAGTACTCTCCAGCGACCCATCCCACTAGAGCTTTGCTGGCCCCCATGCAGGTTTTCGTCTTCAAGGGAGTTGGGACTGGTAATTAAGAACTGGAGAGTGGGACCTATTTGGAGGGGGCGAAGAGTGAGGAAGCTACTGAACCAACTGGGGTATTGGGCATGTGAGGCAAGAAAGGCCATCGGGGATATTGGGAGAGGCACTTGGTGTCTGTTTCCATAACCCATTCCCCTCCTATCTTGGGGTATTTTGGAGGTTAGGCTAGTGGGGCCCACGATCTGAAGTTGATGCTACTTAATGCAAGGTCAGTGGCAAATAAAACAACAACCATCTTTGATCTTACTCAGGAGGAGGCCGCTGACCTCATATGCATTACAGAGACCTGGCTGGATGAGGCATCTAGGCCTATATTGTCCTGGATAGTGCCAACCAGGTACTCGATGCAGTACCAGCCTAGGATTGGGGCGGACAGGGGGTGGAGTGGTAGTGATCTGTAAAGACACCGTGGTCTTTTGAAGATATCAGGTGCCTAACTCATCCAACTGGTGGGGCTTTTGTTGCAACACAGTTGTCTTGGTCAGACTATTATCTTCTAAAGGCCCACATCCCTACCCTGCTATGCCTCTATCAGGGTGGTGGACCAGTTACGTTGGTCTACCCCTGGAGACTAATGGATCCAATTTATCTCCAGAACTTTCTGGGGGATTTACCCACTAACCTTAATGGCTACTCTGTTGATGACCAGATTGCCTTGTGAAATGACATCTTGACCATGGCCACTGACACAGTTGCGCTCAGGTGTCTGCTCCCACCGGTGTGACAGCTGGTATACGGGGGACCTGAGGCTGTTGAAGTGGAAGGGTAGGCACTTAGAGCACAGGTGGCACTCGACTCATGCTAAAGCCAACATAAATCATTTTTGAAGGACATAATTTTTGAAGGTCTATGCCATGGCTGTGTTGGCAGTGAAGAAAGCTTCCTTCTCTGCTATCCTAGGATCTGAAAAGTCTCATCCTGCAGAGTTGTTCCAGGTGGTGAATGGCCTGGTTAATCTGGTCTGTCTCTGCCGTGAACTAGAGTAATTTATTGCCTGCTGTGACATTTTTATTAATTACTTCGCAGACAAAATCACTCGTATCATCACAACTTGGGTGCTGCGACTTCAACTGCAGTGTCAGAGTTTGGGGTTGTGGTAGCTCAGCCGTGTTCTATTTGGATCATTTTCAATTAGTGTCACCCACTGATGCAGAGGATGTACTTGAAGTGATGGAGGCAATCAGTTCTGGATTAGGTTCTTGCCCATCCTTGTTGGGGCCGTTGCTGGATGGGGTTGCCAACGCCTCCCTTAGGGAGAGTAAGTTGTCAGACACCCTTAAGACTGCAATTGTCCAGTCCCTGCTCAAGAGACCATCTTTGGATGCTGACTCTCCGGCCAGCTATCACCCCGTTTCTAACCTTACCCTTTTAGGGAAGGTTATTGAACGAAGAGTTCTACAGAAGCTTCAGGCTTATCTCAAAGTTAATCAGATTCCTGGACCCATTTCAGTCAAGTTTTCATGCAGGGTATGGCATGGAGACTGTTTTGTGGCCTTAGTCCATGATCTATGCCTGGAGACTGACAAAGGGAACCATGCCCTGTTAATTTTGTTAGACCTTTCAGCAGCCTTTGATACAGTTGATCATGAGGTGTTGTTGACATGACTGCAGGACTTGGCAGGGGTGCATAGGACTGCTCTTGAGTGGTTCTGTTCATTCCTGTCAGGGAGGTCCCAGCAGGTGTTGATGGAAGATTGCTTGAGGTATCCCTGTAGGTTCCATCTTGTCTCCCCTTTTGTTCAATGTGTATCTTAGGGCACTGGGCAAGATCATTTGGAGGTTTGGAGTGAAGCGCCATCAGTATGCTAATGACACCCAGCTCTACCTCTCTTTTTTATCCAACCCACGTACACCACGCACTGCAAGCATTTCTGCTCTGCCCAGCTTAGTCTCTGCCCAGCCATGCAACAACAGGATAGGATTTATGTCTGACCACCAGCTTAGGCCCTGGGACAAATGTTTATTTATTTATTTATTGGATTTTTACCCTGCCCCTCTTGAAATGTTCCTCCTGTCCCTATGATAGCTATGCCCCTGCCTCAGGGGAAGGCTGGGGTATAAGTTGAATAAGTAAATAATCTCCCCGTATATATTTTTCCAAGTGTGTTACTTTTTTTTAAAAAGAAAAAGTAAGATCTTTACCCATATATAACTTGGTAAAGTCAAGTAGTAACTAGTTCAGATAAACTTTATTATGAAGCCAATAGGCTATTGCAAATTAAGAAACACACCAGAAAATATACAAGAAAAATAATAAAATGGTAGGGAACTAATACATATAGGTTTCCCTATCAGATGCAATCGCTTTCCTAATTCCATTGGCTATGCACAAATACTTAGATACAGCCCAAGTAGTATCTTCTTTTTTATCCAATAATACAATTTTCATATTTTCATTCTCACTAAATGTCTCCACAATCAGAACTATTAAGCTAACACGAGTCTCTAAATATAATAGACAAGCCAAAATAACATGAGAAACTGTTTCTACATCCCTTAATGAGAATGGACAAAGTTATTTTTCAATAGACTCCTTTAAATCTGCCAACTAAGAGGGTCGCCTCTAGGTAGTTAAATCTTACTCGAGAAAAGCATTTACGCGCTACTGGGTCTGTGAGCAAATTAAATAAGGCATAGGGTACATCAATAAATTCCTTATGGGAATATAGTAATTTGCTGAATCTTGCTGTGGCAACATGGCTGAAGTTTTCTGAAGGGAAACATCAAGCAGTATTTTTATAACCAATTTTTTTCGCAGCTTTAAAACCCAAAGGGGTAAGAGCAGACTATGAAAAGTCAAGCAGGCAGTTCTGATTATCTACCTTATTTAACCAAACACTGAGATGATTATCTGCAAGGATCAACTGTGAAAAAGGGGCAGCTTGGTTAAAATGAAGCTTAATCCAGTATCCCAGGACCAAAGCCCACATCCAAGTAGTTACTATAGATAATCCACATTCAACCCTCAGAAGAAGGTTTGAGCAACAGCAGGGAACCATAAAAATAGCCCATAAGAACTTTGACTGAATGACATCCAACTCTTTCATGGCAGAGTTTCCCAAGGCCCACAGAGATGCTGCATAAGTTAATTTTGCCAAACATTTTGCTACAAAAAACCCTCAGGGCTGGATCAACTGCCCTCCTTTACAGCAAAAGAAGCGGGAAATTGCTGTTGTATCAGCTTTAGCCTGAGCCAGGGAAGATCGTTTATGCACAGTCCAATCTCCCGAGGCCTGAAAAATCAACCCCAAATAACAAAAATGTTTGACTTGTTCTAGATCTTGTTCATACATGATCCATATATGTATGCTCTGTTTTGGGGTGAATACAAGGACTTTTGTATTTATCTTCAAAGAATTCTTCTTACAATAACCCACAAATGCCTGAAGTTACCTTCTTAAACCCACCAACGAGGTGGAGAGCAGCAACACATTGTCAGCATAAGAGAGATTGGCTATATGTGTATTAGCCAGTAAAGGGGGATGATGTTCCTTAATATTTAATAATTTAGGCACATCAATCAAATATAAATTAAAGAGCATCTGGGCCAGAATGCACCCCTGCATAACACATTTCTGAGTGGAAATATGATCAGTAAGCACTCCATTCACAGCCATTCTAACTCTCATAGAGGTGTTTCTATAAAGGGTTTGGATCAAAAGCAATAATCTCTTATCAACTGACAGTTACTCATTCCTGTGAGACAGATATGAGACACAAGACAATTCAGAAGTCGGGTTAGTGGCATCAAATACATAATTTGTTTTCAACTGAAAGGCCACCAAAACAAGATGATAAAAGTGATGGGTAGTCACAGAAGATTTAAAACATTTCCCCCTATGTAGTGTGATCCTTAGAGGTCACGACAAGGAAGCCAATAAGGCAGTGTGGGAAAGTTTATATTGAGAACGCAACCATCATTCCCAGTCTGTGAATAAACAAAACCAAAATGAAGAGGAAAAAGCTATGGGGGATGTGGGGGGTCAGAAGGGAAGACTAAAAGTTATGTCCTTGTTAAAGGTTAAAATACATTCAGGACAATCAGATTCTTAGCTGTTATACAAGCTGTTAAAACTTCCATTTTCTTCAATGGAATAGCTGTACTGATTTGCATCAGCTGAGGATCTGGCCTACACATGTGAATAATTTTATTCACCACTTCTATAAACTAGGGGCCCAGAGAGTCAATTCTAATTTTAGTTTATATGTAAAACTCTATTTATAAACCTTTTCAATTTTTTGTTACTGAATGTTTCAATTGCTTTAGATGTTTAATTTCTACTGTCAACTTTAATATTAAAAGCTATCAAACACAACACCCAAACATTGCTCACATAACTAAATACCAACAAAATATGAAGTCTATAAATATACAATGCTTGATACCAAGAGAGTCTTTGAATAACTACTGTCCAGATGTTTCCTGCCTTTAGTGGATTTTATTATGTTAAAATGTATTAGAACCCTTACATAGACTAGGACTCATGACATCAGTGCTATCAGAAGATGCCCATGTCCCCTTAATGGACATGATCTATAAAATAACTCCAGGAGTCAGAGGCAAAATTTTCAGCAGAATGTAAATGCGGACACTCTCAAAGAAATGTAGAACATTTAGAATTCCATACCTCAATAGGGGTTCTAGGTGTCCCTTATTTTAAGGATACATCTTATTTGAGCCCTACAACTCTATACAATACAGTGCATCCCTTATTTACATAGTGGTCATCCCTTATTTACACAATGAAGGTCCCCTATTCTGAGTATCACAGCTCCATGAAACAGAACGGGTGTCCTTTATTTTAGTATCCCTCAGCTCCATGGTGTCTGTTATTTTTGAAATTTTGATCTGGCAATGGCAACACTATTTCAAATTGCTATAGATACCTGGCAAACCTATCTTCATCTGCAATATTTTAAAAGTAAATATTTTATTTAATGATTAAGATTATTTTTTTTTGGACCAAAATAGTGCTGATTAAACAATTAAGGGGTAGATTTTCAAGGCAAAAAATGGCATTCGAACACTGAGATAGCATCAACTAGTCCATGCTTCTGTTCAGGGCTCTGTATCTCAGCTGCTCAGGTAATCCAGACCTATTAATTGCATGACTTGGGGGGTTGTTTTATTCACTAACAGTCAAACATACAGTCTCACTGGTCCATGTGGTTTCTACCCATCAGCAGAATAGTAGAGTTGGAAGAACTGAGATGGTTGAATGCTCTGCCCCTTTTGTAGAATCACTCTGAGCATATGTAAAACTGTAAGCTGGGAATGGCAGAAGCAGCTCAATAGATGCTACTTTCCAGAAGGTTCCAGGGTCTGACTGTGCACAACACTCTGTTCTCATACATGTGAAAACAAAGGCCACTCAAAGAGCGGTCCTTACCACAGGGCAAATCTAGGATGCTTTTCCAGAACTTTGCTGGTCGCTCCTCTGCTTAGGTTCATATATAGTCCTCTACTTCAGGATGTCTTATCTGAAAGGCCAGTTCATTAGTGCTTGCCCAATTCATTAATCACCTTCATGAGAAAACCTCAGGAAAGAGATTTAAGACTGCCTTTCAAGGGCATAACTTTCCTTCTGTTTCTCCCTCTCCTCATTATCGCCTATATTCTGCCTGTGTTTAAAACTCCTCACACTTCCTCTCACCGATATTTGTTTGTGCCTTAAATTACAACTGGCAATTGTAGATCTTCCCAAGTTTAATGTGTGTAACCCTTCCTTGTTGTACACCTATACATCCCATCACAGGTGCCTAACTTAACTTTCACTGACTTTCAACTGGAACTAAGCTCCTTTATGTCATTTTTATTTTTTGCCTTTGAAAATCTACTCATAATCGTGTTACTACTTCTGCCACATCCCCTCTGCCCCCCAGTGAGGGGGGTAGGTATGAGCATGAGGGATTATAGGGGGAAGGAGAGTTTTCCAGACCTGCCTTTGCTGTTGATCTGCCTCTGGGGATGCTGGGCTCAGGGCATAACCTCTGGCCACCCTTCCCCCTAGAACTCTGTTCAACCTATAAGGGTTATTGTATTTGGGGGTTCTGAATTGGTCATCAGGTGCTGGAGGGGGAAGCTTTTTTTGGGGGGGGAGTAGAGAGTGGGGCAACTTTTGAACCAATTGGGGTCCCATTGGGCATGGGGATGTATTGCAGAGAGGGGAAGAAATCATAACAGGGATGTCGGGAGAAGTACCTTGTGTCTATTCCCATGGCCCGTTCCCCTTCTTTCTTGAGATATTTGGGGGTTCGGGACCGTGGGGCACCTGATCTGAAGCTGATGGTGCTTAATGCAAGGTCAGTGGCAAATAAAACATTGACTATCTTTGATCTTATTCAGGAAGAGTCCACTGACCTCGTATGCATTACAGAGACCTGGCTGGATGAAGCATCTGAGCCTATATTGTCTCGGGTGGTGCCAGCCGGGTACTCTGTGCAGCATCTGCCTAGGATCAGAAGCTGGGGGTGGAAGTGGAGTGGCAGTGATCTATAAAGTTACCTTGGCCTTTCAAAGGTATCTTGTGCCTGACTCATCCAATATAGAGTTTGTCCACCTTGTGTTGAATTTGGCCAGGGATAGCTTGAGAATTCTTTTGGTGTACCGAACACCCTGCTGCACAGTTGATTCCGACTGCTCTAGCCGAGCTGGTCTCAGAGGTGGTCACTTAAAGTTATTGTTTTGGATGACTTCAACAAACATGCCAACACTGGCCTTTTAGGGGCAGAACAGGAGTTCATGGCTGTCATGACAACCATGGGCCTATCCCAAATAATATCGGGCCCTGCACATGAGGCAGGACACACGCTGGATTTGATGTTTTACAACAGCCTGGAAAACGGGGTTCTGATTTTGAAGGACTATGCCGTGAGACTATGATGGTGGCAAAGAAGTTTTTTTCTCTGCTATTATAGCGTCTGCAAAGTCTCATCCAGCGGAGCTGTTCTGGGTGGCGAGGGGTCTGGTTAATCTGGCCTGTCTCCACAAGGAATTAGAATCATCTACTGCCTGCTGTGATATTTTTATTAATTACTTTCTAGACAAAATTGCTCTTATTCACCACGACTTGCGTGCTGCTATTTTAACTGTGGAATTAGAGTTTATGATTATGGAAGCTAAACATTGTCCTGTTTGTTTATATCAGTTTCAATTGATATCTTCCACCGATGCAGACGATTTGCTTGGAGTGATGAAGGCAACCAGTTGTGAATTAGTTCTTTGCCCGTCCTGAGCAGGATCAGCCGTGAGACACTGGGGCCATTGCTAGCTGGGGTGGTTAATGCTTCTCTTCAGGAGAATAGGATGCTGGACACTCTTTAAAATGTAGTTGTCCGGGTCTTGTTTAAGAAACCATCTTTAGATGCTGACTCTGCAGTCAGCTATCGTTCTGTCTCTAACCTTCCCTTTTTAGGGAAGGTTACTGAATAGGTGGTTGCCCGACAGCTCCAGGCTCATCTCGATGCTATTGGATTCCTGGACCCATTTCAGTAGAGCTTTCATCGTGGGTACGGCATGGAGACTGCGCTTGTTGTCTTGGTCAATGATCTATGCCTGGAGATTGACAAGGGGAATTGCACCCTGTTGATCTTTTTAGATTTTTCAGCGGCCTTTGACACAGTTGATCATGAGCTGTTACTGACAACTCTGAAGAATCTTGTAGGGATGCATGGGACTGCTTGAGTGGTTCCATTCGTTCCTGTCAGGGAAGTCTCAGCAGGTGGTGATCAGCAACTGCTTGTCATCCCCTTGCGACCTCCCCTGAGGGGTCCCACAGGGTTCCATCTTGTCTCCCCTTTTGTTCAATGTATATATTGCTGGGCATCCCGTGAAGCATCAGCCACGGTCAAAGGGACAGGGGAGCGATGTAGCCATGATTTTTAGAGAGTCATGGTCTATTTGGTGGTATCCAGTGCAATCAATATTGGGTATTGAAGGTCTCCATCTTGTGATCCATTTGGCAGGAGACAGATTGGGAGTGCTGCTTGTATACCGTGCACCTACCTGTACAGCAGCCTCCCTACATGCTCTGGCAGAGCTGCTATTGGAGGTGGTATTGCGCTCCCAAAGACATTAATCCTGGGGGACTTCAATAGTCACACTGATGCCAGTTTTGGAGGGGCGGAGCATGAGTTCATGGCCGCCATGGCAACCATGGGCCTGTCCCAGATGGTTATCGGCCTGACACATGAGGGGGGACATATCTTAAACCTCATATTTTGCACCGGTCTTGAGACGGGGGATCCATTAGTGGGGGAAATGTCAGCTGTGCCCTTGTCGTGGATGGATCATTACCTCCTACAGATCTGTCTCCTGGTGCATGCCTGCCCCCGGAAAGGTGCAGAATCAATTTGGATGGTTTGTTCCCCCACCCCCTCCGGAGACTGATGGAACCGGACTGGTTCCAGAATGCACTGGGTGAGATACCCCCTGATCTTAACAGCCGTCTCATTGATGACCTCGTCAACTTTTGGAATACTCCTGCTGACTGAGGCCATTGATTGGATAGCTCCTAGGTGTCCTCTCCCTAAGCGACGGCATCACAGGCCCCCTTGGTTTTCTGAGGAACTGAGGTTGCTCAGCAAGAAGGGTGATGGTTGGAGCGATGGAGACACCGTTTACATGCTGAAGCCGACAGGTTGCATCTTAGACCTACTTTATGAGCCTATGCTGTGGCTGTGTGGGCAGTAAAAAAGGAGGATTTTTTGGTACCCTCCTAGTGTCCGCATAATCCCGTCCAGCGGAGCTCTTCTGGGTGGTGTAGGGGCTGGTCGGTCCGGCCTCCCTCCACCTGGAAGTGGAGTCATCTAGTGCACCACTTCAACACCGCATTCATTACATATGGGGAACCAGAGGTTATGGAAGCCCCGCCTTGTCCGATTTTGTGGGATCAATTTCAGTGGGTGACACCCACCAATATGGGGGATGTTCTTGAGGCAGTCAGGGACACCTCTTCAGTCAGGGACACTTCTTGCAGCTGGTTAAGGCCAGCCAGGAGATGTTGGGGCCATTGCTGGCTGGGGTGGTCAATGCCTCCCTTCAGGAGGGCAGAGTGCTGAGCTGTCCTAAAGAGGTGGTGGTGCAGCCTCTGCTCAAGGAAACCATCACTTGACGTTGACTTCCTTGCCAGCTATTGGCCTGTCTCTAACTATTCCTTTTTAGGGAAGGTTATTGAACAGGTTGTGGCTCAGCAGCTACAGGAGCATCTGAACCATATCGGTTTTCTCGATCCTTCACAGTCCGGCTTTTGCCCAGGTCATGGCACTGAGACTGCTCTTGAGGCACTGGTTGAGGACCTCTGCCATGAACTGGATCAAGGACGTTTGACTCTGCTGATTCTATTAGATCTGTCAGCTGCTTTCGATACTGTTGACCATGAGATGTTGGTGCGGGACCGTACTGGGGTGGACAGGACTGTTCTTAAGTGGTTCCGCTCCTTTCTGGCAGGAAATACTCAGCGAGTAGTGCTCGGGGATTATTTTTCATCTTACCAAGACCTCTCGTGTGGAGTCCCGCAGGGTTCTGTTTTGTCCCCTCTCCTGTTCAACGTGTACATGCAGCTGCTTGGCGAGGTGGTGAGGGGGTTTGGCATGCGGTGACACCCAGCTTTACCTCTCTTTTTCATCTGACCCAGGCCTGGTAGTCTCTGTGCTTACCCCTTGTTTGACAGCTGTGGGGGACTGGATGAGGGCTAACCAACTGAGGTTGAATCCTGACAAGATGGAGGTGATGCTAGTAGGGAAGGCGGTGGAGGTGGAATCTCCCATTATTGTTGGGGTTCGCCCCCCACTAGTTCCCCAGGTTCGGAGTCTGGGGTTGTCTTCGATTCGCAGTTATGCCTGGATGTCCAGATGGGGGCTAAGACGAGAAGTGCTTTTCGCCAATTACATCTGGTATAGTGGCTTTGGCTGTATGTTTTGGACTCTGACCTGGCCAATATCATCCATGCTTTCATCACCTCTAGGTTGGACTATTGTAACGCGCTTTACATGGGGCTACCCATGGTGATGGCTCAGAGACTGCAGCTGGTGAAGAACGAGACGGCCCACCTCTTAATGGGGTTGGGCTGCTGGGAGCATATTACACCAGAGCGCAGATCTCTGCACTGGCTGCCTATAGTCTTCCGGGCCCAATTCAAGGTGTTGGTGCTTACCTATAAGCCCTAAACAGCTTAGGCCCTACCTACTTGTGGGACCACCTCACCCCCGGGTCCTGGATTGGCCCCTGCGTTCATCCGGGGGCACCTTCCTCGAATTCCCCCCAGTCTTCTGGGGGGCCACAATGTAGAGGACTTTCTCAGTGGCCGCACCGAAGCTGTGGAACTCCGTCCCAGCGGAGGCCTGGTTGGTCCCGGACCTTCACTCTTTTTGAGGAAGCTGTAAAAACCTGGCTGTTCTGCCAGGTGTCTGGTGGGGGAGATGGGGGAAGGATGGGGGAAGTGGGTTGGGGGGGAGGGTTTTTTCATAATCTCCTGTGATGTGTTGTTTGATCTACTTTTAATGTTTATTTATCATTGTTGTTTGTAAGCCATTTTAAGGTCTTTTAATTGTATTTTATGTGTTTTGTGAGCTGCCCTGAGCCTTTGGGGAAGGATGGGGTAAAAATATAAATTAAATAAAATAAATAAAAGATAACATCCATGGTAACACTCCATGTATATCCTTCAGTTTCACTTCTGAGTACTGGTAGACAGACATTTTCAGTCTGTAATTTCTTTGTCTTTTCAGTGAAATCTGTTGTATGTGATTCCACATGTTCTGTGAAATAACTATAGAAGCATGAAAGATCTAAAATAAAATGGAACTGTCCTGGTTCCATTGTCTGGAGGAGGAAGAAGTGGTTAACAAGCAGAAAAAGCTGTACAAGGGGATAATAAAAGGATTGACCCTAATTGCCAAGGATGCAAACTTTGAACTGATCAGTTTGTACAAAAATGCACTAGTCACAAACCCCACTTGAGAAGAAAGGGCACCGTGGGTCATAGCAGCCCTGAAGAGTTCAGATGTTTCAGATTTTCCTTCCAACCTGGAGAGGATTGTGGCACTTCAAACCCTTTATTGACCTCCAACAGGAAGTCCATTTGCTCAATTATATTTTCACCCTTGATATATTCACCCTGTAATTTGCAACTTTTTACAAAATTCAATTTACAGTTCAGAACTGAAACAAGCTGCCTACGGAGGCTGTGGAATCTCCTTCCCTATAGGTTTTCAAAGAAAGACTGGAGAGGCATCTGACAGGGATGCTTTAGGCATAGCGTTTCCTGACTCAGGGCAGGAGGTTGGATTAGAAGACCCATGAGGACCCTTTCAGCTCTACAGTTCCATGGTGACAAAGAAACGTAACAACATATCAGGTTATAGGAACCACTAAAACTTAATATTACATAGCAATTAACATGAATCTTACTTGCAAGAACTTAAATAACGTCTTACATTTAGAGCCCTTTGCTTGTTTTCTGAAACTACTAGAGTTAAATAGAATTTTGTTTAGTTTCATAATTTCATTGTATGTCTAACTCTATTTACAACATACAACGGATTTATTGTTAGAATACCTGCTAAGGCTAACATGAAAATTGTGTATAATTTTCCTATGCAATAACTATCATGAGGTACATGCTCAGATCCCAATTTGATAAAAAAAAAATCTGTATAGCTCCACTGAAGTCAGTGGTACCAGACAAATATATGCTAGTTGATGACTTTGTGTTATCTAACAACTACATTAATCCCAACATTACTTACGTGATGTTTTGGAAGCAAGAAGAGTGATTCTAGAGCCAGCTAATAACTGGAATCCCAAAACATTTACCTGATCTTCATCAGATTGATCAGCAAAGTCTACAAGAGAAGATTAAAAATAAAATACATATTTTGCTATAATTCAAACAACTCTACTTAATAAAGCTTTGCAGAAGAATTCTATCTACTTGAAAGGACTAACCTGCTAGTGGTTTTTGCACTAGTATTTAAGTTTGGGATAATTCAAGAAAGAAGGTCCCTGTTCAAAAGCAGAACACAAGAGCAGGAAGTCATCTAGGAAAGGGCAAAAACGCCATCACCCTAACCAAGTTCATGTGAATCAGCACATAGAACAGGCCCTATGCATTAAGGTACTGAAGAATGAATGCTGTAGAGAGCTAAAAGAGAAGAGATTATATTTCATGCACAATCTCCTCCTAGGCCCCTAGTGCTGGTGCAAGTCTATGCTACTTCAAATTCAAGGGTCTGTGAAAATTGCACAATTGAGCACAAAAGTTGTTAAGATATAGTTGAAAATGTCATTTGTACTTTAGGTTTCCAATCTTATTCTTGTATGAGCATTCTCCATCAACGACCTGGTAAAAGTGTCTAATATGCATATGTGGAGCTGTAATTGCTATAACTGCTGAGTGTTTCCACGCATCTCAGAATATTCTCATGTTTGGGTGTTAACAAATGCAACAGTGCTCATTCAAAAGTAAGTGAGTAGTGTCACATTTGTTACTCTGTGGGGTTTTGCCAGTTCAGAGCCAACAACGTGGCAAGTCTGCACTAGCCAGTGCCACCCAAAGAGTAGGCTCCAGCTCTGTTGAGCTCACCGTGGATCCCCCTTTTCATGTAGTTATTGTCACATCTGTGACAATAGCTACATGGGGGGAGGGGAGGGAAAGAGGGGAAGACAGCAGAGACCAACAGAGTAGCTGTAGGGCGATTAGATCCAACTCAAATATAACTCTTTTTAATGTATTTACTTAATAGAAACTAATAAGAATGTACTGAAAGTTTGCTTAGAAATAAGCAAAAAGCTTTCCTAGTTTCACTTAAAGCAGTTGGAAGGATCTGAGGTGGGGAGGCTCTGCCTCCTCCTTTTATCTCCTTTCCTTTCATGAGACAAAAAGCCCCCAGAGAGGAGATGGGGAGAGAAACCTTGCCTCTTCCAAACTGTTCCATACAGTTGGCCTAGAAACTGCTGATGTATTAAAGTTTCCAGCTGCCTGCCGAGTAGGAAGACATCCAATAAGTGAGAATCATGGAGCTCCTTCATCAAATTTTCTCTCAGGTCACAAGAGCCTCTTTGGGTCTGGTTTCTTGACAAAAACAATTGAAATGTAAAGACTGATGTGTGTTTCTGAGATTACTGCCAATGCCAGGGGACTACAGTTTAATAAATAATAAGAGTATACAAGTGAATACAAATAAAATAATAATAATAATAATAAATATAAGATTTATTCTGAACTAGAATTTTGGACATTTTGTAAATTTTGGTGTATGAATTTTTCTCCTTTTTATATCTTGTTAAGTTTTTGTTTAATAATTAGTCAAAATAACCATCTATAATTAAAATCAATGTCAAAGGAAGAAGACTTAAATCAGCAGGAATGAAGGTCTTCCAAGAATTACTTATTCCTTGAAAAAGAATCCACACCATATGTGTATAAATAAAGGGACAATCAAATATTTACATTTGTGTTATTAATCCACCATACAGGGCCACCCTTAAGCAGGGCCAGCAGGGCCCATAGCCCGGGCCCTGTTATCGGAGGGGGCCCCACAGGGAGGCCAGTCCCTGTAGCCTCAGGATGGGCTATTTCTGTGGGGCCATACAACTCTCAGCCCCTGGGGTGGTTGTTTCCTGTGGGGCCTCGCCCCTCCTCGCTTCCCCTCTCGTCACCTACTAGAATAGGGGAGCAGTGTCCTGCAGGAAGCGGTTAAAGGAGTGGGACTATGGGCATTTTATTTTCACGCAGGGCCCCACAAATTCTAACACCAGCCCTGCTCCCATCCTAAATGGAATATTTTGATAATCTCATTTCTATATTGTAAAGCAAAACAATTATTGTTTATATTCGGATAAATGTAAGAACTACCTTTGGTTTATATTCTGATTATACAAACTACACCTTTGAACATAGAGTTTCACCAAAAGTATGAAAATGTATACTTCTCAGAATTTCCCCATCATTAATGCAAAACTGAATTGTACACATGACTAATGTTACAGATGCATTAGTACCTAAACTCCTACCTGGGAAAAGGCTTACAAGGCTGACAGGAGGTTTGTTGGTATCAATAGTTAACTTGTGGTTTGCAGTTTTTGAAGGTTGAGCTGGAAAGCAAATTAGCCGCAAGGGTACTCTAAATCTGCATTGAGCAACTCTCGGGACACCTGAAATGAAAGCACATTAATGTCAACTTCTTGTATTCTGAGGAAAAGACCTTTATAATATTGTTTATTAAAATGGTATATACTTTAATTTTAGAGAGCAACCTGAAATAAAGTGATTGAACTATGTGCACTTTTTGATAATGGTTAAATTAACACTGAACTTGGGGGTGGGTGACTTAAAAACTCCATGGAAATATTAATCAAATTGATTAATGATGTGTATCTGTATTCATAGTGATTAAATTGCATTAATAAATAAAATTCACTTGTTCAGAACTTCAGTCAAACAGCCACACTTTAATAGGGCCAGTTATTGCATGCCTTGTTCCTGTTTGCACCAAATGGTGTATATGGATGTGGCAGTGGTGCTTCTACATATTCCTCAGCTATTCATAGAATCTTACAGTTGGAAGGGACCTCACCGGTCATCTAGTCCAATTCCCTGCTTGGCTTCAGGATGTCGTTTAAATGGGTATTATACCATCTAAACAAGTCTTCAGCCTTAAAATAAATCTGCTTGCCACTAAATAGTGGTGGTTTGGGGTTAATTAAATGCTGTCAAGTTACATGTTAAATTTCGTTTTCACTTAATCTTTGACATCATTTGTCCCTATCCCTTTTAAAGCATAAATCCAAGATGTCAGATCAATGCTCTTTTTCTAGTTTCTTACATACTATAATACAAAAATTGAGATATACTTAAAATATTAAATATCTGAAGTTAAAAACCATATATACCTCTCCTCTTTTCGGTAATAATGCAAAACCTGGCTGTTCTGCCAGGCTTTGGTGAGGGAGATGAGAAAAGGGAGGTGGGGGCTAGGATGATTGGGTTTTTGTATATTTTGTTTTTGACCTACCACAGATTAGTATTTGTACGAGTATTGTTATATATGTATTTATGTTATTATATATTTTATACTATCGTTTTTAAAAATTGTTAGCTGCCCTGAGCTGCCTTGGCAGGAGGAGCAGGATATAAACTACTAAAATAAATAAATAAATAAACTTAATTAAGTATCTGAACAATGATAAAACTACAGATATCTGTAGGCCAAGCCAGAGGTGAATTCACTTATTTCACACCACGTTACTTTTCACTCATTTCAACAATTGTAAAGATTATGGAACCTCATTTCTTTAGAATAAAAAAAATTATACTAAAGATCCCTGAGATTAAAAATGTCACAATTTTATTTTTATGTGAAAATGAACAATTGTATGTGTGTACAATTCACATGAAAGTAAAATTGTGATATTTTTAAACTTTCTGTAGTATTCATTCATTACATAAACGGATATAATTATGACTCTAGTTTCCACCTTGCTTCAATAAGGAGTTAAAATGAACATTAAGCTAAGTCTATCTTCTGTTTAGTAAAACAGTGAATAAAGGAGAACAGTTGTAGATTGGTAGAAACAAGTTGCAGTCTTGGCAATGGGTCTTCATACTGTAAATGTTGTGATTTACCAGCAGTATAGTACTAGTCTATTGGCAACTGGTAATTTTAATACGTATGTTACAGGCAAACTTCAGAAATAGGTATTCTGTAGAATGTCAAGTTAATGTATACTCTGACTATGGAATTTTGGTATTGTGTCTACCTAGAAATGTTTCATCACTATGGCTATGGACCATACAGAATACACGACTGACATGGGGAAAAATATATAAAGACTCTTTCAACACTTTCATATTTATAGAATTACGTATAATGTAGGATGCGTAGGTAGTGCATTCAATGCCAAACTGCCAATAAGCTAGCATTCTATAAAATGTATTTATTCCCAGTTTTTACCCTGCAATTCCCATTAAGGCTCAGGGAGACTTACATCGTATAAAGGACAAATAAAAACAGCTAACACCCCCCCCCCCCC
>QEPC01004190.1:431233-448399 GCA_003113815.1 Sphenodon punctatus | reverse complement strand
ATCCGGTAGTCCCATCCCTACTGCTTACATGGCATGCAAGTTAAGGCAGGAGACTTAACTTACCATTTCCATGCTTTTTGGAGCATGACTGAATTTGTAAGGGTTTCACTTCTCTCTTAAACGTAAGGGTTTCTGAGTATATAATCTGTCTCTTCATTTAAGCCGGGACTGCTTAAACGTATTTGTTCTGAGGCAAGGTCACAAGTAAGTTGAGATGAAGCTAAGTTATCATCAACTATCAGACTCAACAGGAGAGTCTCACATGTATTCAGCAAATTTGTGTACTTATTTATTTACTATTAGTTTTCTATCCCACCCTTCCTGTAAGTTATACCATGGTATAGTTGCCAGATTCACCTTCTTTACTTTCTATCTAGTCCCTTCAAGATGATCAGTTTTCAGTAGTTTATAAAAATAGGGATAATTTTTATTATATAAAAGGATGGCCCTTTTCACATGAGATGCCTCCACCCATCAGATGCGTTGGAGACAGCCCATGGGAACGGGTCCGAGTGGGTGTGTGCACTACTGCATCCCACCCACCTCTACCCACCTCCACGCACGGAACATTCGGAAAGGAGTCGGGATGCTCTGTACATGGAGATAGGTGTTCAACATCCACCGGACCATGGGAACACGGAAGCACACCCACCTGTGGGATGGGTCCTCCGAAACCAACGAGGGCCAGAGCGGTGCAAGTAGACACACCCCCTGAGCGGGATGCGAAACACCTGGCCAGGAGCCCTTAAAGGACATGTGCATGAGGAGATGGTTGGGAAAAAAACAAAGGATAAAACCAAAGTAGCCAGCACTATGTAACACACCGCAACCATCCAGGTAACCGCAGAGAACCCAGGAGCAGGCAATGAAGGAGGGCCCCCTTGACAATCAGTTAACAGAGCGGAACCCCACCCAGACAGGGGAGGGGAAGAGCACAGACCAGCCCTGAGCAACCACATGGGTACAGCCAGCTAGATCGCTGACTGATCCATTGCCCCCTGAACAGGCGAGCACCCGCACACCTGTGACCCCCACCACCAGGGAAACCTTCAGGAACACAGAAGATGGCCTCCCTGGCAGTCAGGTAACACAGCGGAAAACCCTGGGGGGAGTGGGAGGGCACAGACCAGTCCTGAGCACCCACAGGGTTACAGCCGGATTACACCTGACTGGAATGCATTCCCCCAGCAGGAGAGCACCTGCTCCACTGCCACCACATCCACTGGATCCCCACAGGCAGGCCCACAAAAGGGCCAGTAATGGTCCAGGGAGGAGACCAAGGCCTTCATAAGCCTGTGGGGGGATGCTTCAAAAACACAGAGGTCTATGAATTCATCTCCCAGGAAATGAGGCACCTGGGGTACAATAGGGACATGATCCAGTGCAGGCAGCAGGCAAAGGACCTGAGGTCAGGATGCAAGGATGTCCATGAAACAATCTCAGGTCCAGCCAAGCCTTGCACTCACAGGAATACTACCAGGAACTGAATTGCTTCCTCTGTGGACGGGGAGATAGTGGCCTCTCGCACACATGGCTCAGCCTTTGCCAGGGGCAGAAAGCAGGTGGAGAAGACACCCCCACCCCCAACCCTCCACAGCAAGGGGAACCTGATGCCCCTGGAGAGACTAGCCAAGAAACAGGAGAACATGCCCCACATGTCCCCATCCTGCAGGTGGAGGAGGCGACCCTGGATGCTAACACCAGTCGCATCACCTTCCGGATGCACCCCTGAAACCCACAGGCACAGCAGCCACAGGGACAGGGGTTGCACATGGAGCAGCAGCATGACAGGGACACGCCCCAGGAGGAGGAAGACACCGATCCAGGTAAGAGACAGCCCCCATAAAAGAGGCGGAGTGGGGGTGATGGCCAGGAAAGGCCCGGCCCCAGGAGGGATGCACGGGTGAACTAACACACCTCCATTCCCCTCACCGCTCAAAGGGACCTGGAGGTGGAGGAGCACATGGTGGGGGCTGATGAGGAGGATCCAGAAGCCGTACAGGAGCCCTTCATCCAGGACCCCAATAGTACAGTAACACAGACACAGTGGCGGGAGGCGGCATGGCGACACACAGGGGACATGGGCTCACCCCAGCAACATGGCCAATGCCAACCCAAGTGACAAGCAAGAAGGGGGGCCGGGAGCACAGACATCAGAGGGGACAGGAGAGCACAGGGCACATGGGGGCAAACGACCATGCAGGTGGCAAGGGTAAACAAGTACATGCAGGGGATGGAAACCCCAGACCCGCTGGGATAGCAGGACCAGCGACAGGACAAACCACCCCTCCCCCCCCCTTGCAAATCTGAAGACAAGAAAAAACAGTAAGACACAGGCAGTACAAAGCCATATCATGGCAGCCACAGTGGCAGCCTGGGGTGTGGGGGGGAGGGACACAAAAAGCCCTCGGCAGCACACACGCAGACGAGATAGGAAAGAAGCAGCAGAGCTTCAGCCTAACCATAACCCCTGGTCCCCTACTCTGTCCACAGATGAATGGTCTGGAACGTGACGGGGAAGACACTTGGGCAGTGCTGAGAGGAACAGGGAGCTGCAGGCTCACAACTGGAGGAGGAGGGAGGATCTTGGGAAGGATCTGTTTACAGAAACCAAGCAGATGTCACATGAGCTGAGCAGACAACATAAGGAGACCCGGGAGGACCTCAAAAGAGAGGGGGGAGGAGGATCGGATGGTCCTCCACGTCCTGGATGTCCGGTCCCACACCAAGCACCTGTGGGAGAGGCACTACATGGCCGCCCACCTGCGCGAGAAGCATCTGGACTGCACCAAGAGAAGGTGGTCCCATGTTGCACTGGAGAGACCCACCACAGAGACCCACCAGTGCCTCAGGGAGGTGATGGATCTACTGCTCCCCCCCACACACACACGTCCTGGCATGACACGGGACCCCATGTCGTGGTGGGTGGGCTGGCTGCACCACACCACTGTGCTGCTCTCTGACAGGTGCCCATGCCCCCTCCCCAGCTCATCTGCCATCCTGAGTTTCCACAGCAGCAATCCCTCCCTGCCTGAAACCAGTTGGTCCCCCTCCCATAGTTCACCAGCAACAATCCGGCCGGACCGCACCGGCCCCAGTTCCAACCCAGTAGTCTCGACAGCCCCCCCCTCTGGGCCCCCCAGCCACCAAAGACCCCAGTACTCCCAGCAACTCTATCACCCAGGCAAGCTGCTCCATAGCCGGAGGTATGTACAGTAATCCCGTTACAGGTTGATGCCCACCAAGTGAGGGAGGGGGGCACCAGGGGAAGGCGCAACTCAGTCAGCAGTAATGGTGGCCAGGAGCATAGCAACAGGTGACAGGCACATGGAGGAGAAACACGGGATGGGTGAAACCCTAGCTGACCCAAATGGGACCACGGGGAATGGGCTGCTAATGCAATGCCACCATTCTTTTCACAGGATGGGCAACCAGGCCCAGAGGTGGGGCAGTCAATGGAGGAGGCAGAGGCAGAGGCCAGTCCCAGCCTGAAGAGGCCAAAGCGGGCTGTGGCCTCAAAGACCCACCAGAATCCCGCCCCAAGTGATAAGGGGAAAAGGCCAAGGGGGAGATAAAGAAAAACACCCAAGCCCACCCCCTCAGACGAAGACTGTGCTAACAAATAAATGATTACTTATTTTTGTAACACATACCTGGCATCCACTGACTAGGGATGGGCGAACGGAACACGGTTCGGATGTTCGGTCATTCGGTTTGAAACTCGAGTTTGGGTTCAATGGTTTGGTTCAGCCGAGTTAGGTTTGGCCGAACTTGGCCGAACAGTCAAAAATAGCAAAACGGAAACGGAAACAAATTCGAAACCGAAACCTAATTTTCAGCCTTGGAAAGACGTTTTTCCTGCCCCCGAACTCATCCGAACACGACCGAACTGTTCGGTCATTCGAGAGTTCGGTTCGGACGTTCAGTTCGGACGTCCAAACAGACCGAGTTCGGCCCGAACTCAGAACATCCAAAACGCGTTCGTCCATCCCTACCACTGACTCATTGCTGTGGGACCGTAGGGCACGGAGGGAACAGGCTGCAATCATCCCTGCTGGGCATGGTCAGGGAACAAGGGCCTTATGGAACTCAGGTAGTCAGGTCCGGCAGGTGAGCTACAGGGGCGGCCAGACAGGCACAACCCAGAGGATACACGGGGTAAAGGGAACAGGGTAAAGACCCACAGTACCCAGCCATACAGGCCAGTGGAGCAGTACCCTTGTGAGGGTCCACAGACAGCTTCAGACCATCCCACCCCATGGGCCCAGCCACCCATGGCCATCCACTGCAGGGACAGAGGAGCAGCCAGGGAGATGGAACACCCCAGCAGGGCCTTGCAACAGGGGGTTCCCATGCCACAGGAGGCCCAGTCTGTTGCTCAGAAGCAACAGAGTGAACAGCCAATGCGTAAAAGGGTCCCCAAACACAGCTGTCAGTTGTGCTTGGGATGACCGTGAGACCCATGAAGCACCCAATCACAAGCCGCAAATGGTAGTGCAACAAGCATGTCGCTGTGCATATGGGAAACGTGGCCCTATGTGCAGGTCTGCTGAACAAGCGGATGCACAGCATGCATTGCCCCCAAGGTGTAACGTGGAACGGTGGAGCACCCCTGCCATAACAGGAAGGATAGGGCCCACTTCATAGTCCTGTACAAGCCTAACAGCCACGTAGGGTAGACAGGATGAATGGAAAGCAAACATGAGACAAGGCCACAGGTAACTGTACCATTTAATCACAGCGCCCAGACTGAAAAACTGGGGCTGACAGGCTGCAACCACCAGAAAGTTCAAGTCAGTTCCTTGCCTGCTGCCTTACGATGCGACGGCACAGGGCATCCCTGTTCTCCTTGGAGATCCTCCAAAAGGCACCACCCTGCATGTGCTGATACAAGGGCATGGGAGCTAAACGTTGCTGTGGCAGAGCACTTTCCAGGGTGGCTCCACGGGTCTCACAAATATTATGCAGCACACAAGCAACAAGAACGAGGATGAGGGTTTTGTTGAGGTTGAACTGGCAACTATTCAACAGCAGCCTCCATCTCATCTTGGGAAGGCCAAACGACTGCTCCACAATGGACAGCACCAAGGACAGCCGCTCATTAAAGAGGATCTGGCAGGAATCCTGGCCACAGGATAGGGCTTCATGAGCAATGGGGTGAGTAGATATGCCTGATCATCTATCACAACTGGCTGCATGGGAACACCTTCAATCACCCAATAGAGGTTGGGGGCGATCTCTCCATCCAACATGCGGGCATAGAAGGGGGAGGAATGTAGGATTCTAGCATCATGGCTCCTCCTCAAGATGCCAGTGAAAACATCTATGAAGAGGGCCCAGTGGTCCATGACTGCCTGGAGATTTACAGAGAACTGCCCCTTCCGGTTCAGGCAGTCTTCCGTGCTGTGCAGTGGACAGATTATGGAGATGTGTGTGCTGTCAATGGCCACAATGCAGTGTGGAAAGCCCAACCACCTAACACTTCTCCCTGTGAACACACCCCAACCACCAAACACCTCTCTCTCTCTCTGAACACACACCAACCAACAATCACACACACCCCTCTCTGTACACACGCCAACCAACGATCACCTCTCTCACTCTCTCTACACACACCAAACACCACTAACTTGCCACAGACCTGGAGGGGAACCGGCTACCTAAAGTAGGTGTGTTTGGGGTGTGGCCTTGGTGGTGTAGCGAGCGAAAGCAGAGGGTCACACCTGTCTGTGGTGGCATTCCTGCACCCCCCGTTAATAGGTTCCACCTGTATCCCAGTGCAGCATAGCATCTAGTGATTAGCTGTTGTCTGCATACTGGGGTCACTGCAGATGCGGACGCCCCTCCAGTGAACTGATCTTGCGTCTCCCCCATGCAACGCCGTGCTGTTGTGCTTGCAGCACATGCCAGGCCACTGCCTGCCCAGAGCAGTGCATCAACAACATGTTCCTCATTCAGGGGTCCCTTTGAGCCTTGGCAGGACCCGATACCCTTTCAGCAATACCTATGCCCAATACAGTCATGGTAACTGACCATGTTCTCCACAGCTCCACCTGCAGGTCAGTGGTTGTGCTGTGGTTGTCCAGCTTGGCTGTGATCATGCTTGTCATTGTGGGGGTACCTGAACACTCCACTGTGCCACCAGGGCACATACACACCCCACCCGGCCTGGTTGTGGTTAGTGGTCCCCTCATCGTGGGGTTGAGTCTTAGAGCTGTCCATAGGGACTGGGTTGCCTGTTACACCTCCCACCCTGCAGGTGCTGTTTGAGGGTCCATGGTTAATGCTCCCACAGGCACATTCAGCTGCTGTTCCTCCCCCACTCCTGCACGGCCACACGACAGCTTATGGCAGCTGGAATGTTGCAGGCGGCTCCTTGGCATCTCCCCATGCCAGTGCACTATCAACTGGTCAAAGACACTTTATTTATTTATTTGTTTTATAATTTTATACCCAGCCCCTTCTGCAGAGCAGCTCGGGGCAGCTTACAATTTAAAACAAAAATATAAAACACATAAAATAGTAATATAAAACAACATGGCGAAGTCATAAAAATATAAAACATAAAACAAAACTCCACCCACCCAAACCCTCAACCCATCCCTCCCTCCCTCATCCGTCCCCTCCACCAAATGCCTGGCGGAACAGCCAAGTTTTACAAACCCGAAGAAAAGTCAGTAGGTCTGGAACCAGGCGAGCCTCTTCCGGGAGGGAGTTCCACAGCTGAGGTGCGGCCACTGAGAACATCCTCTCCATAGTGGCTCCCTAATTTACTCAGGGGACCTCCAAGAAGGCACCCCCAGCGGACCACGGGGGCTAACTGAAGACCCGGGGAGTGAGACAGTCCCGCAGATAGGTCGGGCCGAGGCCGGGCAGGGCTTTAAAAGGTAAGGATCAACACCTTGAATCGGGCCTGGAAGAAAAAAGGCAGCCAGTGCAGAGAACAAAGCACTGGTGTAACGTGCTCCCGGAGACCTGACCCCGTAAGGAGCTGGGCCGCTGCATTCTACACCAGCTGCAGCCTCTGGACCATCACCAGGGGTAGCCCCATGTAGAGCGCGTTGCATTAGTCCAGGCTTGAGGTAACAAAAGTATGAATGATGGTGGCCAAGTCGGAGTTGGAGACATAAGGCCGAAGCCGTCGATCCAGATGTAACTGTCGGAAAGCCCCCTTCGCCATCGTCTCCACCTGGATATGGAGCACCCCTAGACTCCACACCTTGGAGACCAATGGGGGACAAACCCCGTCAATGACGGGGGAAGTCACACCTGCCGCTCTCCCCACCAACATTACCTCCGGCTTGTCAGGATTCAGTTTCAGTCGGCTCTGCCTCATCCAGTCCCCCACAGCCATTAAACACCAAGAAAGCACAGAGACTGCTGGGCCTGGGTCCGATGAAAATGAGAGGTACAGCTGAGTGTCATAAGCATATTGATGACAACTCCGAACCACCTCACAACCTCACTTAATGGCTGCATGTATACGTTGAACAAGAGCGGGGACAGAATAGAACCTTGCGGGACACCACATGAGAGGTCACGGGGGAGAGATGACTTATCACCCCCGTTGGGTCCTACCGGCTAGGTAGGAATGGAACCATTCTAGAACCATCCCACCCAATCCTGCCTGGTCCCGCAAGCGAGTTACCAACAACCCATGATCAACCGTGTCAAAAGCAACCGAGAGATCCAATAGGACCAGTAAGGTTGAACGTCCCTGGTCCATCTCCCAGTGCAGGTCGTCGACCAAGGCCACAAGCACAGTCTCAGTGCCATACCCTGGGCGAAAGCCAGACTGGGAGGGATCTAGGAAGCTGAGGCCATCTAGATGCTCCCGGAGCTGCTGAGTCACCACCCGTTCAATAACCTTCCCTTTTTAGAGACTGGCCAATAGCTGGTGAGTGAATCAACGTCAAGCAATGGTTTCTTGAGCAGAGGCTGGACCACCGCCTCCTTCAAACATTCTGGCACTCTATTCTCTCCAAGGGTACCCTCACCCCCACCAGCAACGGCCCTAATGTCTCCCGGAAGGCCTTAACCAGCCAGGACGGGCACGTATCCAGTTCACAACAGGTGACTCTAACCACCCCCAGAACTTCCACAGCCCTAGCTGGCAGCACCTCCTGAAACAGATCCCATGAAACCAGACAAGATGGGGCTTCCGCACCCTCTGACTCTCCTCCTTCTTCAGAAACTACAACACCGAAGTCGTGGTGAATCTGAGCGATCTTATCCGCAAAGTAGATGACAAACATGTCACAGTGGGCCCTGGAAGATTCCACGCCCAGGCAGAGGGAGGCCGGACTGACCAGTCCCCTCATCACCCGGAACAGCTCCACTGGACGAGACTTTGCGGCTGCTATGAGGGCAGCAAAGAATTCCCACAAGCCGCCAGCTCTGGTCCATGGGTGTTGTTGGCCAGCGCCTCTCCTCTTGGTACCCTCCCATCCTTGGTACCCTCCCATCCTGCACCCATCGTACCTGTTGCTGGCCTGCATGTGTGTCCGGTGGTGCCCGGTGTGGGGGGAAATTGGGGGGGGGTGTCCTGTGTGCTGTGGCACTTGCCTGCAAGCACCGAATGTGCACTCATCCGTTCTGGGCATTGGTTGGACCATGTGTGTCTTGGTGACCTGTGTGGTGGGCTCGAGGTGGTTTCCCCCCCCCCCCCCGTTGGCATCCCTGTTCTCTCCCCTGCTGGCTTCCCCTTTTTGCTTCTGTGCACTGTGGTCTGCCTGCTGTTGCTGGGGCTTTGTGGCTCCTTGGCGCCCGTCTGCCTGGCTGGTGGCTGAAATGCTGCTTGTTTTCTGTAGTGCTTTGCCGTCCCTCCTCCCCTGCCTGCTCAGTGTCTGGTAGGGAATGGGCAGTGACATGTACTGTGGCTTCATTTGCCCTTGCTCAGCTACATTGTAATGTCGTGCAGTGGGGTGTGCTTTTCCCACCAATCGGTGTGTGGACTGTCTGTGGGAACAGTAAGCGTGTTTGATCGGTGGAGCTCTGGGTGCATGGGTGTCTGATGGGTGGGTGCCATGACCTCCCACAACCCTCCGGAGCAGTGTCCATGGGAATGGCTCCCTGCTCGTCGGCAGTTGGTGTGTGGGTTCCAACACCCATCTCCACCCACCAAGTCCGCAGCAGTGTCCCTTTGAAAAGGGTCTATTATTCGAGACTGTAACAGGGTGCGGTTTCCTGGGGTAAGTCCGTGCAGGACCAGAGCCCTCAAGACATGTTCTGCAGGAATTTCTCTCCTCAACCACTTACTTATGGAATTCGGTCTCTGTTTTTTTATTATCTGCACCAGTATCATGTCACAGCCTCTATATGATATACAGTTCTCCACCATTCATATGCATATACCCATAGTCTAGATGAGTATACAATCCCTAGCCAGGCACTCACCCTCTCACTGTCTGTCTCTTTAGCCAGGCACAACTCTCGGAGCTTCCCTATAGTTGGCAAGTCTCCTCAACCCAGGCAAGTCTTTCTGGGTGATGCCTGTCCTTCCCCCACAGCTCTCCGGCTGCTTCCAAGCAGGTCCCAAAGCCCTCTCTGCCCATGCAACCTTCTCTGGGTCTGGCTTGGTCTGGAGGTAGAGCTCTTCCTGGCACCTACCGCCTCTGCAGCTATCTCCGCACTGAGCCCTGCTCTCCCAGGGCTGGCTCTGCCACACCCTTTTACAGCTGCCTCTCATTAGGCACTGTCCTGCACTCCTAGTAGTGCCTGAAGCCCTGACAGCTCTTGCAACTGGCCAGTGTCAGCTGCACTCTTAAAGGGCCAGCTTTTCTCCAGGTTGCACCCTGCCACAGGGATAAAATTGGGACATTAGGATCTCAATAAAATTGCTAAAAAAGGTTTCTCAACACATGAGCTTTCGGAATGCTGCCCTATACAAATCTTGCATTTCTTATAAATCTCTCCATAATCTAACAGGAGAAAGAGTAAAGAGTCCTTTTTGTTATTGTCATTAATGGCATTATACAAAAAGGCTTGGTATTAAATCTTGAAACATTTCAGAGTATTGCCAACAAGAAGCAGTATTTAGTAAATGAATTAGCCTCAAAGACTGTGAAACACTGTGGTATCTAAAGTAGGTTTATTTTGTTTTAGTATCATGCCAACTGCTTTGGGATCACCAGTTTTTAGCCAGCATCACCATAACCTATAATTTTTTTAACACGTGCACAGAAAATACAAAACAAAACTAGTCTTGACAGACCTTTTTGCTTCCTAAACCAAAATCTTAACTATTTCTGGCATATGCTGAGACTAAAATAATACCAAGCCAAGGCTGCTGAAAAGTATCTAGCTATAGCACAGAATTTATATCAGAATACTTTTAGAACACTTCCATGGGCCTGCTAGAGTAATTTTACATTGGTAGTAAGGAAACTCAAAGCAGTAGCAAAGTCTGGTAGCCAGAACTTCCTTGATCTCTTCCTGTTATGTCTGGTATTATAACTTCTTTCATCCACACTTATGTTTTATACTGCATATGTCATGTAACTTTAATGCAGTAATACTGCAGATCAGACCAGATGGTAAAACCTCTTTTTTCTTATTTTATTTTCCCTGTATAAAAGTAGAACTGCTTATCTATAATGTAATCTGAGCAGAGCATGCTCAAAAGTCTAACTGTTTGAAATAATGCACTGCGTTCAGGTAAGATGCATATAACAATGTATTCATCCCATGCAATGTAGCCAAGACTTAAAGCACAGATGCATTAATCTTAATTATAGCTTTATAAAAATACATTTTGTGAGTGGTGAAAGAAAATAGAGGTTACTTACCAGTAACGCTGTTCTTTGAGAGAGCTCTGCGTATTCTCACTCTTGGGATTTCACTTCCTGCTTGCAGGCATCAGAAACCTCGTTGTCAGCAGTATCCAGGCAGAAACCTGGAAAGATCTAGAACATAGTGAGGGCTCCACCCCTCCATACCCCCTCCCATCCCGTGAAAAACACGGGATCAAAGTCTTGCAAGAATGGGATCCCATAAATAGGGGTAGGAGCCCTCACCACCTCAGTTCCTTCCAACCCCGTCCCGGAAGACAAACTTGAAAGGTACATCCAAGACAGAGGGGAAGGAGGGCGGGTCGTGAGAATACGCGGAGCTCTCTCGAAGAACAGAGTTACTGGTAAGTAACCTCTATTTCTTCTTCGAGGATCTCCACGATTCTCACTCTTGGGAGAGTGAGTAGCAGTTTATGGCACCTACCTCAAGGTGGTGGGAGTCAAGGATGTTAGTCAAGTAGAGATTGAAGAACTGCTCTACCCACTAGGGTATCCGACCAAGCTGCCAAATCCAACGCATAGTGGTGGGAAAACGTATGGATTGATGACCACGTGGCAGTCTTGCAAATATCGATGATCAGCACCCCTCGAAGTTTAGCAATACTACAGCTCTAGAAGAGTGTGCTCGGAGTCTGGACGACGGTGTTAGTCTGGCATGAGTATAGCACTTGTGCATACACAGGAGGATCCACTTGGAGAGCCTTTGGGAGGTCACATTGCAAATATCAACGATCGGCACCCCTAGAAGATTAGCGATAGTGGCGGCTACAGCTTTAGTAGAGTGTGCTCGGAGTCTGGACGGTGGTGTTAGTCCGGCTTGAGTATAACACTTGTGAATACACAGGAGGATCCACTTGCAGAGTCTTTGGGAGGTCACTTTAACTCCAATCTTCTGTCCACCATATGAAATAAAAAGCGAGTGCGAAGCTCTTACCGGTCTGGTACGGTCAATAGAGAATGAGAATGCTCTTTTAACATCCAGTGAATGCAGCGACCGTTCCAGGCATAAGGCATGTGGCTTAGGAAAAAATACTGGCAGAGATATAGTCTGATTTAAGTGGAAAGGTGAGGCTACCTTAGGAGTGAAGGACGGATCGGTCCTGAGTTCGACCTTGTAGTTTGAGAAGCGAAGATACAGAGGGGAGGCCCTTAAAGTTGTCTACTCGCTTACCCTACGAGCTGAGGTAATGGCCACCAAAAAAGCCATCTTAATGAAGAGGTTCTCCATAGAAGACGAGGCCATGGGTTCAAAGGGAAGTTCCATGAGTTTTGCAAGGACAAGATTAAGGTCCCATTGAGGAGCTGGTTGCGTCGTGAGAGGGAAAGAATTTATGAGGCCTTTCCAAAAGGAACTCATGAAAGGATGAGAAAAAAGAGCGTCTGTACCTTCGGGTTCTAGGTGAAACAAGAAGGCAGTGAGGTGCACTTTCATAGAGGAAATTGACAATCCAGATGTTTGAAGGTGTAAGAGATATTCAAAATATGATTTATGTTGAGGAAAGGTACAGATATATTACTGTAAGCACACCATCTGGTAAAGTGAATCCATTTTGCCTTATAGCACGCCCTAGTGGATGAACGGCGGGAGTTGATGAGAATAGCTAACACCGCAGGAGAGACTTCGTCCATCAAGGAAGGATTAGCCAGGCACAAAGATGGAGCATGCATAGGTCGTGATAGAAAACGGTCCCTTGATGAAGTGACAGGAGGTTGTGTTGTAGGGGTAGGACCTGAATCTCGGAGGTCATCTCCATGATGGTTTGACACCAAATTTGCCTGGGCCAAAAGGGAGCTATTAGTATGATATGGGCATGATCTAATCTTATCTTGTAAGTGACCTTGTGCAGAAGAGGTATGGGGGGGGGAATGCATAGAGAAAGTCCCCATTCCAGGAGATTACGAAGGCATCGGAGATCAATCCCGGCGCCATGCCTGCACGGCTGCAGAACAGTGGAAGCTTGGTATTTTCTTCAGTAGCGAAAAGGTCTATGGATGGAGTACCCCAGTCCTGAAAGACGTGATGCAGTACGCTGTTGTTTAGGGCCCATTCGTGTTGGTCCGATGTTTGGCAGCTGAGCAGGTCCGCCAGAGAATTTGCTGCTCTGCGAGGTGAATGGCTTGGAGGTGGATATTGTGGCTGACACTCCAGTGCCGTATAGTCTCTGCCTCGCAGGAGAGGCGAGTAGATCGGGCTCCCCCTTGTTTGTTCAGGTACCACATTGTGGTAGTATTGTCTGTGACAATCAGTATGTTTTTGCCCTTGATGTGCGATAACAGGGCCTTGAGTGCATAACGAACTGCTCTGAGTTCTAGCAAATTGATGTGAAGGTTCCTGTCTTCGTGAGGCCAGAGGCCATGCACCATACTGGTCCATGTGAGCTCCCCATCCCGTTAGGGAGGCATCTGTCATGATAGTGGCATTGGGAACTGGAGCTTCGAAATGGGTGCCTCATAAAGCGTGAGTACGATCCGTCCACCAGAGGAGGTCGAGATAGAGCCTGCGTGGAAGAGTTATTTTCATGGTAAGTGGATGAAGGGCTGGGCAGTATACGCCCTTGAGCCACTGCTGCATGGGTCTCATATGCAGGTGTGCGAGTGGAGACACTGTCGTGGTGGCTGTCAACAAGCCTTGTAGACGTAGAAAGAAACGGACCGATCGGGTGTTCCGTGTTGTTAGAGACTCTATTGTCCTCTTTATGGTATTGAACCTGTCTAGTGGGAGGTAAGCTCTTGATTGAGTGGTGTCCAATAGGGCCCCAATGAACTGTAGGCACCTTGTTGGTTGAAGGTGGGATTTCTGCATACTGATGAGGAATCCCAGATCCTGCAATAGTGTCACGGTGACCCGGACATGAGCCAATAGCATGTCTCTGGTAGAAGCTGCTAGAAGCCAGTCGTTGAGGTAGGGAAATAATGTTATTTTCATTCTCCTCAGGTAAATGACTGCAATACACTTTGTGAAGACCCTCAGAGCGGTGGACAGGCCAAACGGAAGGTCGGTGTATTGATAATGGAGATTGCCTACAACAAATCGTAAGTAACGTCGGTGAGACGGTAGAATGGAGATGTAGAAATAAGTGTCCTTGAGATCAAGGGAGAATAGCCAGTCTCCATGTTGTAATCCCAAAAGAATATGGGGAAGGGAGGTCATGCGCAACTTCTAATGCTTGACAAACTTATTAAGGGCCCGAAGATCCAAAATACGCCTAAACCCGTCGTCCTTTTGGGGAACCACAAAGAACTTTGAGTAAAAGCCCGTGTTCCACCCAGTGAAAGGTACCTCCTCGATGGCGCCCTTAAGCAAAAGCTTTTGAGCCTCCAATAGTATTTGAGTTGAGTGAGGGAACCCCCGAAGAGGGGGGGGAAGGAGGGTGTGGAATTAGATAGTGTATCCAAATTGGATTATTTCCAAAACCCAGGAATCGGAAGTAATGGATGCCCATAGGTGAAGAAAGGGCAGGAGACGGTTATTTAAAAAGGGGGAAAGCTCTTTGTCTTCCTTGATCTCAGAGATGTTAAAAACGAGACTTGGAGGGTTGGCCAGAGGACGAGTTAGAGGAAGGCCTCCCTCTGTCCTTTTGTTTAGTAAACCTCTTGTGAGGTTGTGGAGCAGTGGCCTGAGCTTGACCGTAGTGGGGGGAGAAACACCTTCCAGAGTGGAAAGTGTAGGATTGGCGTTGTCTAGGGGCATAGGTATACGGTGCCGAGAAAGGGTAGAACTTCTTTCTCGCTGTTCTAATAATCCCAGTAGACCTGGCCGTTTAGATAAAAGAGGCTTGCCTTTTCAAAGTCTCATCAGTAGATGAAGAGAACAGGCCTTCGCAATCGAAAGGAAGGTCTTCAATTCTAGTCTTGTTTTCAGGGGTTAAGGCAGTCGAGCGCAACCAAGCATGCCTTCTGAGTGTGATCGCAGATGCCATCCCTCTGATGTTGGAATCAGCGATATGCATATTTGCGGTCAACTGAAATTGAGCAATTGCATCCCCTCCTTCTGAATAGAGGCAATTTGGTTTGGATCAGAAGTCTTACTCAATTGGGACCAAAGCCAATGCTGGTACCCACAGAGAGCAGATGCATAGTTGGCTGCTCTCAGAGACAGAGTCTTGGAGGAGAAAAATTTTCAGCCTAATATGTCCAAGCGTCTACCCTCCTTGTCTGAAGGTGAGGTCTGAATGCCGCCTGATCACTATTTAATGGAGGCTGCAGCAATCACCGAAGAATTTGGGGGCGGATGTTCAAAGAAAATATCAGCCCCTTCCTTAGGTATGGCATATAGTGAGTCTGCCAACTTGTTAATAGGGACAGCCGATGCTGGTTTAGTCCACACATGGGTGGATGGTTCCATCAGCTGCTCAAGCACGGGAAGCATTATATGGCCAGACTCTCCTGAGCCCAAGATCCCAAAAACAGGGCCTGATTGGGTTTTTTAAACCACCCTGGTGGGTAACTTTGGTAATGCTGAGGCTAATCTCTTTAACATACCCTGAAAGTGTCCTCAGTCGCCAGGGTCAAGTTGGAGTCAGTGACCATATCAGAAGGGGGTGGAGAGATAGTCTCATCATCCTCTAAAATGGGTGAGGATGAAGAGGAAGATGAGGATGCAGATCTCCCCGATGAGTGTTCAAGAGCAGGTCCGGTAATCCCCATAGCAGAGGGATCAGAAGTTGGGTTTCCGATAAGCTCCCTAAGGAAAGAGGTTCCAAGGGGTTGGGCCAACCTGAGTTCCGAAGTCTGCTGCGGAGGCTGCGGGACGGACCGCGGTGCTGTGGTAGCCAAATGGGACCGGTGGGACCTCTCGGCTAGGTTCGGTGCCGGTGGTACCACTGTGGAGGTGGAGTGGGACCGATGGAGCCTTTCGGATGGGTACAGAACCGGCGGTACCACTGTGTTGGTGGTGGAGTGGGATCAATGGGGCCGTTCGCTTTCCCGCTGTGACTGTACAGTAGGTGGTAGTTGAACAGGTAGCGACAGAACCTCTGGAGGAGGGCAGGAGACAGTGGCTGTTGGCGGAGCCCGCGGTGGCCATGGTGGCTGGTAGGTCGGTGCCGAATGATGCGTTTGGTGGTAGGACGTATCCTCTAGCTGAGCAAAATGTGCTCAAGAGGGGTAGGTAGGAGATCGGCTGCAAGAGCGGGATCGGTACCGAGAGCTGTACTGGTACCGACAGTACCGGGAGTCCTCATACATGGAGCAACGCAGGCCGAGCGTGATCGCTGGTCTCTCTGGTACCTCATGGAAGGTGCAAACGTTCCGGCATGGTACTCCTGCATGGATCTGCAATCATCCTGCAGTATGTGGAACTGAGGGGACGTAGATCGAGACCCGTGCTAGCTGTGTCTGGCCTGGGCTGGAGAGCGAGTATCCCTACTCCCTTCAAGATGCAGCTGTGAAGGCAGTTCAGCTTGTACAGGCTGTGAGATCTCTAATGATACCCTGGGATCCGTTGGTGACTGTACCGGCAGAGAGCAGTCCAGTAGAGCTGGCAGAGAGTACACCGGCAGAGAACGTTCCGGTTGCTCCAAGGAGTGGGTAGCACCGGTCCCAGCAGTATCCTTGCTCCTCCTCTTCTTCTGCAGTCCCTGTGAGAGGCGCTCTTGGAGCATGAGGAGTCGCGGTTGATGGCCCGTTCCGGAACAGGAGTCTCAATGGTACCGGAGACTGCTACTGGCACCGTCGGCACCAGAGCCACTGGTTCCGCCGGGGCGGACATTTGGGAGTGCAGGGTGGGGAGTCGGAGAGGCCCCTCTTCACCACCCTCGAGTGCCCTTTGGGTGAAGATGCCTTTTAGGCGGAGGGCTATTGCTCTTTTCGTTCTTGTAGATAGAACTGAGCAAGCCTTGCACGTCTGGACGTTGTGAGCCTCCCCAAGACAAGCCAAACACTGATCATGTTGGTCACTCATTGAGAGTGTAGCGGAGCAAGAGCGGCAGCGCTTGAACCCCGCTTGTTTGGGCATAGTCCGATATCCCGCACAGGAGCAGGCACAACCCGGGGGCGAACCCCGCGGGAAAAGACACGGCACTCAGGCCCTCGTCGTAGATCTTCAGTAAGTAATGAAAGTCTTTTTAAAAAAAAATTATTTTTTTTTTTAGAAAACTACTGACAGGCACTGAGAAGTGCGAAGGCCTTCTAACGCGACGCGGTTGGAAGGAACTGAGGCGGTGAGGGCTCCTCCCCCTATTCATGGGATCCCGTTCTCGCGAGACTTTGATGCCGTGTTTTTCACGCGATGGGAGGGGGTATGGAGGGGTGGAGCCCTCACTATGTTCTAGGTCTTTCCAGGTTTCTGCCTGGATACTGCTGACAACAAGGTCTCCGATGCCTGCAAGCAGGAAGTGAAATCCCAAGAGTGAGAATCGCGGAGATCCTCGAAGAA
>QEPC01004190.1:384843-403641 GCA_003113815.1 Sphenodon punctatus | reverse complement strand
TGCCTCCCTGCACCCACAAACCCAGTCCCTGAAGAGTCCGCACTGGGACTGGGTTTGCGGGTGCACAAGGAGGCAGCACGAGTCCCTGGAGCAACGCTGCTGCGGAGAGTCTGTGGGCAGTTGTTTGTTTTTTTTAATTGCCCGTGCCGCGTCCTAGCCCCGCAGGGGAGGGAGAGGAGGCGAGCTGCAGCACTGCACTGCTTTCCCTCCCCGGGGGCCAGGATGCGGCACCGGCAATATAAAAGAAAAAAAAAGTTTCCTTACTGCCTGCCACTCGCTTCTCCCCCCCCCTGCAGCTCCTAGAGTGGCGAGGCGAGCCGCTCGCCTCACCACTCTAGGAGCTGCAGAGGGGGGGGAAGCGGCAGGCAGCAACTGCAAGGGTGGCCGGTGGCGGTGGGTGGGCCCCCTCACTGTGGGGCCATGATGCTCTGGCCGGCTATGGGCCCCCACAGGCATGGGCCTGGGTGCAACTGAGGCCCCCGCACCACGGTAGCTATGCCCCTGCCTGTACTGTTGCATCCCCTTCCTACCCTCACCCAGTGCTTGTGGTTCAGCCCTGGCTGGGGGAAGGAGCACTGAGCCAGCTGCACTCTTCCTTCCCGCATGTCCTGTATTCTGGAGATGTGTCAGTGGCCAACCTACTTGCAAACAGGAACCCATATTTGCTCCATTTCTGCCAATGGGGAAAATGCAGTAAACATGGGACTTTGCTTACAAGGGAACTGGTCCTTGAACCATAACAATAGGCAGATATTCATGCACCACTTTTGGATTTCCATGACCTTTGTGAAAGACATAATGAAATTCTGACAGGTTTGCTGAAACTTGCTGCTACTGTTTGAATGTTAGAGTTTGAACTAGGCACAATACCTTTACTGTTACTGAAGGAACCACCTCTGCTCTCACCTCACTGTCAATGGCTTGCTGTGAAGTAGAGGGAAAAAAGAGTGAATTCAATATTACACATGAATGAGCGACCATAATGAATGCAACAATATCCTCCCCTCTACCAAATAGCTAAATAGGGAAATAACTGTAAAGGGCTTATCACTTTGATGACAGATTAAAATACACAAAATAGATTTCTGAGCTGTTTCTTTGAAAAAGTAAGCTCTCTGTTTAAGACTGCTCAAAAAAAGGATAGCAAAGGGTGTGAATGTTCTGTGAATAAATAGGTAGTATAGTATATTTAAAGTATATTTGAACCTGTTTTGTTTGGCACAACTCTTTCTACTGTATGTTTATTCAAGTTATAGAAGCCACCTTGTACATTCAGGTAGGGAATGCACCTTCCAACTCTGCCTAGGTACCGAGTCTATACCAATATAAACCATATGATAAACAAAATTAAATAGTCTACTGTGGGTCTTGAACTACAAAAGAAAAATATACCATAACTTATTGCTACTTGAATAGGTGACCATGCCCCAAAGCTAAACCTTTGTTGGCTTTTAAATAAGGCAGTCTAATAAGCTGTCTTCCAGAACTGGATAAAGATACGATGGCCCCAATCAAAGGCCTCCCCAACCGCAAGCTCTGACTCTGCACCCAAACTAGAAGTTCCCAAGTCATGCCAAATACGAGGGACTTTGTCTGCAAACTGGGAAGCCAACTTGTCACAGCAGGCAGCTAATGACACTAACTCCGGATGGAGTCAATCAGGAATTATAAGCGCTTTTATCATCTGAAAGAGCGCCACTGGACAACACTTTGCAGACTCTATTGCAGCAAAGAAAGCTTTCTTCATTGCTGCCACAGCCATGACATAGTCCTTCAAAGGCAATCTATGCTATGACACAAGTTGAGTGCCACATGCACTTTAGCCGCTTCCCCTCCTACTTTAACAACCTCAGATCTTCCAGGTATCAGAGGCACCTGCACTTCCATAGCAGAGGAACTGAACACCTGAGTGCTACCATTGTCCATGGTCTGGGTCAGGATTCTGTACCACAAACTGACCAGACCATCCACAGAGAGGATGGGATCATGACCCAATTTGTAGATGGCACAACCTCAACAAATGATCCACAGTTTGCTATAAAGAGCCTGATTACTGCTGTTTGAAATATACTGAACTAAGAGTACCACAGAATAGCAGACGACAGTGTAGAAAAGGCCCATGATCTCATCTTGCCAATGTCACTGTCTTCAAATGGCCCTGAATGCTTTGCTCAGTCTAATTTTAAATGATCCATTGCTCTTCAGGCTATTATTACAAAGACTAACAGATTTCACAATTAGGAAATTATTCCTAATATCCAGCTCAAGTTTTCTGTTGCTCAGTTTCATCCCTTTATGAGCAACTAAGGTTGCCTCAAAACCTTTGAAGACGGTAGCCTCAAATAATCTATTAGCCAAATATGTTACAGATGACAGATACATTTGTATTACATATATGATCTCTCAATTATACAAGACAGCATATAATTTAATATGTTGTAGTTTGTCATGTTTTGAGGAGATGTTTAGTTTGTATATGCTATGTAAGACAAACTGTATAAACGGGGATGGGGGAGAAACCTGGGATGTTTGACAAAGCTGACAGAGGAGATGGTCTTTTGTTCTTTTTTAATTAAAGCAAGAGATGAACTATTTACATTCTTCAGTGCTTTATTCATATCTGTGGTAATGCAGCTACAAGTCCCCAGGACAGAATTTTATTCAGCGAAAATATATATGCATCCTCCTTACATTAGACAGTGTAAACAATCCTTCTATAACCTCAGAGCCAGGCTGTTGCTAAATCCTGTTGCTTCGCTCTGTATAATATTGCTAAAATCCAGTCCTGCCTTACTGTTTCCACCGCAAAAACCCTAGTGCATGGTCTAGTCATCTCTCGCCTTGACTACTGTAACTTCCCCCTTACTAGTCTCCCCTGCTCTGATCTCACCCCGCTCATCTCTGTTAAATGCTCTGCTGCCAAAATCATCCATCTTGCCTGTCACTTTGACCACGTTCAGCCCCTCCTCTCCACCCTATGTTGGCTGCCTCTATGTGAATGCACTCAGCACAAGCTCCAGGTCTTCATCTTTAGGGGTCTTCATGGACTTGCTCCCCCATCTCTTTCTGCTTGTGTATCCCGCCACGCTCCTGTCCGAGAGCTTCATTCCTCCTCTGCCTGCTTGCAATGCCCTTGCTCCTCTAAACGTCTTCGTCCCTTCCCTCTTGCTGTCCTCCATGCCCGGAACTCGCTCACTGGATACATTCGTTGTGCTCCTCCTCTCTCCCAATTTTCAAATCCCTCCTGAAAACCTACCTCTTCTGTCAGGCTTTCCCTAGCTTGTAATTAGTGAAATTACGTCCTCTTCCCCCACCTCAAAATCTCGACCCTGTAACTAAGTGAAGCACGTGCACCTGCAACTTCTCAATGTCATGAATGTATCCATGCCTCTCCTGATGTTCACCTCTTCCTTGTCCCCCCATCCCTTGTCTCTCTTTCATTGTAAGATCCCTGGGGTAGGGACCTGTCTATAACTATTAATTGTACAGTGCAAAGTACACTGCTGGAGCTATATAAATAATAACAACAACCAAAACCATCATCCAGGTGTATTGACATATGCAATTATTCAGTTTCTTCACATAAATACCATTTTTGAAAGCATATTACCTCTAAAAAGTATCATTTCCTGTAGAAAAACACTGAAGTAATGCACCCCAAGGCATAATTTTATGCACTGAAAAAATTATTTATTTATTCAAACTATTTACTTTATTCAAACTATAGCTGTTGCTACAAACATATTTAATGCTATTCAAAATTATATTAAAACACAAAATTCCATTTGTCCATTTTCCAAGGGGAAGTAATTTTTACTTTATTTATTTCATTTATAGCATGTAAAAATATTGTTTCTTCCAATATCATCACAGTAACAGGCAGAAAAGTAGATTATACACCTGGACTGATAAATTCTCAAACATTTGAAAAACAAGACTGCAAGAGAACTGAAACAGTTGCAGAAGCAAGAATGTAGTTTCTAAGGGTCAAAAATTAAAAAATAGTTTGTTACATATTCGTGTTCCAAAAATCTAAAAGTGACCATATCACTTTACAGCATGTCATACTACTAGAGAGCACATGAAATTAGTATGAATTCCCAAGTCCCTGCTACACCTTCTAATCAGAATGTTAGGGTGATTTCAGAAGTGACGTGGTGAATGACCACCACAGTCAACCTCAGTCAAACGCGGGTGGTGGTGAAAGTGCCGTGCATGTCTGTTTGCTCACATCCAGATGTTCACCACAGTCAAACGCAGCCCGGGGTGAAGCTAACCACACTTCATGAGGTCGGGGTGGGAGGAGGTCCAGAAGGGTGGTGAATGGTCACCACGGCAGGGGTGAATGAAAAGTAACTTCTGAACAGAAACCCACAGCCACGGTGGAAGGAATTGACCCCAGCCGTGGTGCATTCTGGGGCTCGAACCACAGTCCACGTCTCCACTGCATGTCTGTTGTGTTCCCCCGGCCCATATTCTCTCTGATTGCCCCCAGGCGGTGGTCATGATCCTGTCACTTCTGTTGGGGCCGCATGTGTCACCACAGCCCGCGGTGAATCCGTTCACACCAGGGTGGGATTCACTGTGGTGAATTGAAACACGACACTTCTGAATTCACCCTTAGTTTAAAGTAACGGGGATGGGCTGTAGGGAGCACGTTACACCAGTGCTCCGGGCTCTGCACTGGCTGCCTATAGTGTTCCGGGCCCGATTCAAGGTGCTGGTTTTGACCTTTAAAGTCCTACACAGTCTGAGCCCCTCCTATCTGAGAGATCACTTCACTCCCTGGGCCGTGGGGCAACCTCTGCGGTCTACTGGGGGCGCCTTCTTGGAGGTCCCCCGGGTGAACTGGGGGTCACAATGGAGNCTCCCTCCCAGAGGAGGCTCGCCTGGCTCCCAGCCTGTTGGCCTTTTGTCAGGCGTGTAAGACCTGGCTGTTCGTCCAGGCCTTTGGGGGAGGGGGGGAATAAGGGTGGGTTTTTTACCAGTGGTTTTACCTCGTTGTTGTTGTTTTTATTGTCTTAGTAATCCCTTTATGTACTGTTTTTATATATTGTTTTGTTTAAAATATTTTGTGAGCCGCCCCAAACTGCTATAGGGCTGGAGGGAGCGGGATATAAGTTATTAAATAAATAAATAAAAGTAGGTCCAATTATAGCTTGCACTGATAGACTTCTGAAAACAGACCCTTTATAGGAACTGAATAGAACTGAAAATTCAGGTATAGATTCTGAAGAACTTATTCAAGAATGAGTAACCTCCCAGATGTAAATGCGGACAACTTGGAATTAGACTAACAGGACTATTAGGACACAATGGGTGAAATTAAATGAGAGACAGCCTGCATTAGTGCCCACCAGCTGGGTGTTCTCCTGCCGATCTATTAGTTGTTCGCCAGATGTTTGCCTGTACTTCCCACTCACACCCCACTCGCAGCATCGTCCAGGACATTGTGGGATCACCATGAGGGCTAGTGTGTGCTAATGTGCGCCCATGCATCGGCCTCCCATTTATTAGATTCACCCACAACCTCATCTGCATCCAGGTCCACTGGCGCCACACAGTTGCACCCAGTGCAACTGCTAGAAAGCAATCAGCTGTGAAGCGGCTGCAAGAGAGAGCAGGGGCAAGATGAGAAGGTCCTTCCTGCACCCCTATTCTCTCCTCACCCCTCTTGCAGCTGCTTCACAGCTGATCACTGCTTGCATGCTCAGCTGCGAGAGCATGATCAGCTGTGAAGCGGCTTCAGGAAGAGAAAGTAAAGAGTTGGGGTGCCGAAAGGACCTTCTCCTCTTGCAGCTGCCCAAGCACATGAGCACTGCTGGAAGAGGAGAGCGCAATGGAAAGGGGGGGTCATGGCCAGAGAAGAAGCCATCTCTGGCTGTGACCCCTTTTCCATCAAAGCCAGGGTTCGGAAGAGGGAAAGCACTGCGTGGCGCCACATGTGGTGGCTACCATGTGGAATGCGGCCAGGGGGCTGCCTGTTTATTAGCTCTACATGCTAAAATGTGAGTAGGGGTAAGTGGGGATTGCACTGACTGAACACTGACTCCAGCAGGCTATTTGTCTTATTTATAAACACAGTCACTGTTCAAAGCACCTATGACTTTTACTAGTAAAAGGAAGACACTAATGTAATGTCTGAAGGGGTTTGACATTTTAAATACAATGAGCACATTTGATCTGGGGGAAAAAGGATGTATTCTTTCCAAGTAGTACACTGTCGCCACAATAAAGACTACAGACCAAATTCTATCCTGGGATACAAATGTGCACCTTCCTTTACAGTCCTAATGTTGTGCCACCATTATTTACGTCTGTGAACAGTTGGGCTCACTGGAGACAATGGGATGCCCAGATATAACAGAAGGCAGAATTAGAACTCGGAATTAGAACAGAATTGCAGAAGGCACTGCAATTAGAACTCAGTAATTTGGTAGCTTGCCTGGGTGAAGAGATGTCCTGCAATTATATCCACAGCATTCCTGTGTCTTTCTGTAACATCTTTTGAAAACAGAATCTGATCAATTGTAAAATTTCAGAGAATAGGCAACATTCTATTATTTTGGATGAAATTGGAATACCTGAAATCCTGTACCCAGCTCTTTTCCTGCCTGTCCTTTCCCTGTTCATAGCACTTACTCGAGTCTCTACAACCAATAGAACTATAACATTTAAAGTATAAAGAGGAAAGAGTAGGGTTTGGCTCACTTATGTTTGGTGTCAAGTGGTACTATTTGGAACAGGGAGTGGAAGTGAAAGGAGGAAAAGATGAAGTCAAAAGGTTCTGTGATGTTTGGGGCTAGGTAGTACCTGGAACAAAGTAAACCAGTTTTAAGTAGTATATAAATGAAGTTTGTTATATGAGTTGGTTACCTTTGATTTTAGCTTGAAGTCCAATTATTCGTAAGAAGTGAGTTCTAATTATGCATTACACAAACAATGAGTGTATGACCCTCACGCACAGCAAAAATTCAACTATCATCCAGCTTACCCCCTCCCACAACTATGCAGTTCCTTAAGTGCTAACAGGAATAATAATAATAATAATAAATAATTAATTTTTATTTCTATAGCACCCCACTCACCAAAATGGTGCTCAGAGCACTTTGCAACATAATAATAAAACAATATAAAATCCATTTAAAATACAAATCCATTGTGACCCCCGCAGCACCCACTCATGGCCATGCACAGAGCACTGCCGAGAAATCAGGAGTGCTCCGTGTGGGGCAAGCAAAATAGCTCTGTGGCAACGGGTGTTCACGGAGCCCCCTGCTGGTATGAACTGGGATAGTCAGCCACACCAGTGAACCGGTCCCACCACTCATAGTCACTGTGGGCAGGGAACATGGCCTTTGTAAGTCACAAGAACTAACCAGGAGTGCTGGGGAGCCCAGGCTCCTCAGCACTCACGCCGGGACCATGTCAATTGCAAAGGGAAGCCCAGTGGACTTTCCCTTCCCCTATGGACTGTGGCAGGGAGAGTGCTTGGTGACTTGCCTCTGTGGCTGGGGTAGCCACACAGGGAGCCACCTTTTTGAATCCCTCCCCACGCACTCCATCTGAGTGGGTGCTCCGCAGAAGTGCCACTCAGTGGCCATGGACATCCCCACCACCACCACCATTGCTTTGCTCTTTTAAAAACACCCTATGCGTTCCGGTGCTTTTTAAAGATAAGGGAGGAACTGAGATGGAAATCTAGAGGGAGTGAGTCCCATAGTTAATAGTTAAAAATTGTCAAAATGTTTTAGTCACTAACATGACTGAACACATAGAGAAAGCAGACTTGTCAAGTCAGGCTTGTCCATACTGTAGTCCCTTTACAAATTAACCATATTATAAAAAATAAGGCTGTGGTCCCTGCACAAGCTTTAATGGGCCAATACATGCCATGTAAAACACAAAATGTGAAGACCCACAATACTGCTCTGATGTTTGCTTTTCCTGGAATCACGTTAAGTTGTTTTGGCAGCGTTTGTACAGCACAAAGTAAACACGATGTGAATCTAAGTGATCTTGGTTCTGCAATCTATTCTTTTAACCTAAGAAACATAAGATATTCTGTATCAAAGGTTGTAAGGACTTTATGATTGGCATTTCTGCATAACTGCTACATTGTTTTTTCCTTAATGTTAATAAAAAATCAGCACATAATTCTACTGCCAAATTATTTCTAATGCCCAAGCACAAAGTGGTTTTCCAGTCTTGTGTTGTATTTGTGTTATCCAACAAACCCAAAATACCAGAACTGATGTCAGTCATTTTACGTGTCAAATTTTGTTTCCAGTCATTGCTGCTATAGTGTAACCCTGCTAAAATAAAACAGTTTAGCATAGAAAAAGGAGAGCAGAATCTGACTCTCAGTTGTTTTTGAAAGACTTTTTATGAGCTTACGTACAGACACTGGATCCAGGTCAGATGAGACCTCTGCAATAAGTGTCAAATCTTCATTCTTTTCAGATTTGGGCAAAGTATCTGCAAGAAAAAAAGAACAAAAATTATGCCTTTAAAAACTGTATAGCATTATGCCTAAAAATAATTTCAATTGTGAATAGCACAGCTTTCCACAAAAAGATATCTTTTTTTCCAGCTGTACTTTCCCAAATTTGAAACTATAGAGCAAAAGAAGTTGCTTCAGCAACAATGTGAAGTTTAAAAAGGCATCCCAAGAAAATTTCACTTTTCTACAAGCACGCAGAGATCTATAAAGGTGACATATTTAAATTCCACGAGACTGTCCTAACACCACCAAGAGATAGAGACAAAGTAGTTCAGGTGATCTATTTTATTGAACCACTATCGGCCAGAGTTTTTGCCGTAGCTGATTGACAAATACGTTTGCCAATCATTGAATCAAATCAAAATTCTTTATTGTTTAGCCATTGGCTTTTACAATCTCCAAATAAAATAAGTAAGTAAATAAAATAAATAAAATAAAATACATATTACAACCTAGATTGTAATATATAAACAGTATAGGTAAGTAATATACAATTTTGGTCCAACCACCAGTTATAACAGTTCGAGGTTTTACACATATATACCAATACACAAATTAAAACGAAATAGAGGGCCTTAGCCCTTCCAAGACAAAAAATGGGTTCCCAACCGGCCCCCAGCAATACCCCTTAATAGCCAACAGTGCCAATAGCACTTAATAATTAAAAATTAAGTATTAAAGTAAAATAGGTAAGAACCACCCACCCACCCCCCGCCGCCTCAAGAGGGGGAAGAGAAACACTTCTACCAGCATCTGCAAGCTGTATTTGAGGGAGTAACTAATACTGCACACAAAAAGATTCAACTTATACTTTGATCCCAGTCCTTCCTAGTAGCTAAAGTTCCATAGGGAGAAATGAAGGATCTCAAAACTCCCATCTTAGGACGAGACCGGCTTGCTTCCATGGTCATACCATCCTAGCACTCCAGGCTACCGGGCCAAAGCTCTGCGAAGGCACAAAATGGCCTGTGCCATCCCAGAAACTGCCCTAGTCAGGTCTGAATCCACAGGGCTAAGCAATTCCTGCATGTCATGATCATCCGAACCCCCTAAATACCGAAGCCTGGGCCCAGCAAATTGAGGGCAGCGGAGCAAAATGTGGGCTACCGTATCTATCTCACCCAGTTTACATAGAGAACAAACCCTCTGACTCCTAGGTAGCCCCCTATAACGGCCCTCTACAAACGCTGAAGGAAATGAATTAATCCTTAGTTTTAAGAAGGCATTTCGTTTCCCTGCATCTAACCAATTGAAGAGATAATATTCTCCAAAGCCCCCAGGATTAAATAAAATATATTGGGGAGCCACTTTCTGTTGTACCAACAGTGCTGATTCCTGTTGTAGAGTTTGGTCAAGAATTCTCCTTTTGACCAAACTCCTAGCAGCTTGTGATCCCAATGTCCCTAAACTTTCAGCAGAAAACCCCAACCGAAGGACCTCCTTCTCCACTACCCTACCCCAGGGTCCCCCAAGGCCGGCCCTTATAGCCATGGATATAAGCGATGTATTGCAAACAGGGAAGAGCATCACCTTAATCCAAAAATAGACCATTGCCTGACAGGCAACGGCACTTAATGGGCGAACCCGAGCCTCAGCTCTTAGGAGAACTTGTGGGGTTCCCCTAGGGACACCCAGAACACTCCGGAGAAAAGTGTTCTGGATGCTTTCCAGTTGAAGCACATACTTCATCCCCCAAATGGGGAAGGCATATAAAAGCTGATTTATAACTTTAGTTTGGAACACACGGAGAGCAGGTAGAACTAATTTACCACCCTGACTAAAATAGAACTTGGTTATAGCCAACGAGGTCTTCTTGGCTAAAGTGGATGCTGCTTCCAAGTGGTTCTTCCAACTAACACGATCTGAGAAAATCACCCCCAAGTATTTGTAACTTCGCACCTGCTCAATGGTGTTTCCATCTATTACCCACTGATGCCTGCTCGGGGGCCCATTAGCTCTGACTACTAAGACCTTTGTTTTATCAAAATTTATCCTTAGCAGTTCTTGTTGACAGTATATTCCATATGCGTGCATGAGTCTTTTAAGCCCTATCTGCGACTGAGCTAATAAAGCAATGTCATCAGCATAGAGCAGAAGGGGGACTCTGCGCGGCCCGATCTTTGGAGCATGGGAATTACAGTCTGAGAGCGCCCGAACAACATCATTTATATACAGATTGAAGAGAGCCGGGGCCAGCAGACAGCCCTGCCTCACCCCTACCTGCACTTTCACTGACCCCGAGAGGTCACCCCGGGGATTATATCGGACTCTTAGCGAGTTCCCTGAGTGGATAAGAATCATCAGATAGAGTAGTCTGGGATCAATACCTAAATTCCTTAGCTTCAGCCATAGCCTTTCTCTACTGACTGAGTCAAAGGCCTTCTCTAGGTCAATAAAACAGACAAAAAATTTCCTCCGGTCGGTAGTATACTTGGAGATCAGGGCTGAAAGAACAAAAATGTGGTCTGATGTCGCTTGACCTTTTTGAAATCCGGCCTGTTCGGGCTCAATTATACCAGCTCCTTCCAGCCAATTTTGTAATTTCATAAGTAGAAAGCGTGTGTACAATTTGGCAATAACGCTTAAAAGGCTAATAGGCCTATAATTCTCTGGGCACTTGGGATCTCCCTTTTTAAAGATCGGGATAATGGTACTCTCTCTCCATGCCGCTGGGAACACCCCTGTGTTGTTAAGATGAGTAAATAAGGGTGCAAGCACCTTAGCCCACCATTCCGGGTTTTGTTTCAAGATCTCGGGCGAAATATAATCGGGTCCTGGAGCTTTCCCTGATTTTAGGCACTCTATAAGAGTCACTACCTCTTCGGATGTTACCGGAGGCCATTGATCAAGCTCCGCCAATGGTGGCAGAAAAGGGGCAGAAGATACCTCCTCACTCTGGGAAAACAAAGACCCATAATAATCCTGCCACACTGAAGGGGCTATACTCATTCCTCCCTGCATTACACCGTTCCTTAGGGATGATCGAATAATCGACCAGAATTTTCAGGAATCCTTCGCTTTGGCTGCAACACTTAACGCAGCCCACTGAGTTTGAAAAAAGATATTTTGCTTGGAGAGCCGAAGCTTCCGGTACTTCCGGCGGGATTCCCCACCCTAATCCTAAGGGATTGGTTGGGGTTTCCCCTAAGTTCCCTAGAGAGACGACGAAGATCTGACCTAGCCCTACGGCAATCTAGATCAAACCAAGATGGATGGAACCCGCCCTGATTCTCTTTACTCAATGGCTCCAGGTTCCTCTTGGTGATAAGAGGAATCAACAAAGATATTAAATCCTCATACTTGTCAACTATATCTAAATTGTGGGCTGCAATTGCCTCACACAGGGCTAAAGATGCAGGAGAGGAAAAAAAGGTATCCAACAACCCGGCCTGATGTTCTGACCACTTCGCTCTAATAATAGTGGGAGCATCCTTATTCCCAGAAGGGTATATAAAGGGGGCCACTAAGCACTTCCTCCTTAAGCAAACCTCGAATTGTAAAACTAATGGGAGATGACAAGATACCCCCAAGGGAATCACCATCAGGTGATGAATTTCACAAAGGAAGCTTGGTGATACTAAAATAAGGTCTAGGACACTAGATCCCTGGGGGGCATGGAAGGTAAATTCCCCCCTCCTATCTCCCTCCACACACCCATTTATCAGAAATAAATCCGACTCTCCTGAAAATTTGTCCAACAGTGCCTTCCTTGGACCGGTTATATGGTCTCTAGAATGCCGAGTAGGTAACAAAATCAAATCAGCAGTGTCTTCCAAATTGGGAGTAGCCAGCAACGCCGGATTTCCTAAGCGGGCATTAAAGTCCCCTCCTATGAGAAGGGAAGCTGCTGGAAACTTCTGGCTGGCCAAACAAACCTGCTCTGTTATTTCATCCCATATGCCTGGTTTATAATACACAGAACGATCAGGTGGGATATAAACAATCCCAATTATCATTTCGAATCCAGATGGAAAAACACAGTGCATAAGGTTAAAATAAGCTTTTATAGAGCAGATTATCTGAACACGCACAGATAGTACAGAGGAGATAAGCAGACCAAGCCCACCACTAGGTCGCCCATTATTGCCAGAAGGTAACGCCTCCAACCAGTATGTGTCGAAACCGTGCCATGAGCTCTGGCTCGGGGGTACTGCCAGCCAGGTCTCCTGAATAAGGAGTATATTGTGTGCTGTTAAGAAAGCAAGAAAATCCGGGTCAGTTAAATGACCCCTCCACCCTGAAATGTTCCAAGAAACCAGGGAAATAACCAATCCCTGGTTCTTGGCTAGTCATTGCTTAGGGAGGAGATAAGATAGCTTTGCCCGTTTCCTAAGAACACGGCCAGAGGGATGAATAGGGACCGCTAAAGGGGTAGAAACCCCCGACTGGGACCCAACAATTGGGTCCAAAGTAGCATTTGAAGAGAATAAAACAGGGCTAAGCGTAGGGGCTGAAAAAATAGGGGCTTTCTGCGATGATCTTATTATCGGGACAGGGGAAAGCGGAAGGGATGTAGAAAGCCGACCTCTTGATGGAGAAAAACAGCAGGTGCGAGGGGAGGACCCTCTTCTAACCATTGTTCTCCCTTGGATAAATAACCCAAGGGGCACGTGGTTACTGATAAATTTAAAGGATCGAATCCCTCCGCTACGAGCTCTCCCTCCCGTGAACCCTCAGCCCCTAATGGCCTAATAAAAGGTTCAATCAGTGTGGAAGTTAATGATTGGATAGGTGACAATCGACAGGGGATAGATGGGATCCTTTGTAAAACAGGAGGGGACGGAACCAGTCCAGTCACCCCCCCAATAGTTCTACATTTAACACCCCCAACTGAGAATACAAAGAGTCCAATCGTTGAAGACAGCAGGATTGCGAAGATATAGAGGGGGAAGGTAAGGAACTATGATGATTTACTGATGTGGTAGGATGGACAAAATCCCCTCTCTCCGCTGGCACTGCCCGTTCTATGGGCATAGGCATATTATCAATCTGTGAAGCAACCCTACTACCTAAACTGGACAACCCCCTGGGCTTACTACGAGGCGGGATTAAAGGGCGGGTCCTGCAAGAAGGGTCTAAATCGGTAGAACCCAACCCTTCGTCCTGCTGTATTACTGGAGATATTCCGCCACCCTTATCCAATTTGGGTGATGTCCCTGTAGCCCCTTCCTGTCCAGTAGATATAGCTTGAAAGGCGCGGATCAGAAATATTAGATGCCGCTCAAGGCGTACTTTCTGTGCCATAATGAGCTCAGGCATCTCACTATCCACAAAAATGACCAATACCATTTGGCTCAGGGGAGCAATCGAAAGATAGTCCACTGATACCACATCCTTACTAGTAATAACTAGTTTCCTCAAAAGCGGTCTTAAACGTTCGGCCACGTCCAGGGCCGATCCCCACATGGGCAGCGGAGCCCCACTTCTTGATTTAATAGTAAAAATCAGGGCTGTAGGGATATGTCCAAAAAGTTCTGCTTTGTCTGTGCAAATTATAGGGGGGGTGTACAATCTCCCTCCCAGGCCTCAACACCTGGGTTGGACAAACTGGATGAGGCTTGGCAATCGGGGCAGAGGGCCGATGTATATTAGCGGAGATCGGCCTGGAAATCATTGAAGGAGGAGCCCCATCTACCCTACCTGCCCTGCCTGATACCTGCCCAGACCTAAATTCCTGCAAGAACCCATCAACAAGGTTTATTTGAGACTGCATATGGGATAATTTACAAAACATAAATTGTGCTGTTTCCGCAGTAAGCAAAACGTGTTCGGTTAAAAAAGTAGCTAATTTCCCCCCTACTGGAAGAACCTCTCCCGTATCGGCCAACTCGCCTAAAACAGGAGGGTTAATACCCGGGAGGGAACCTAAACACCCTGCGTCCTGGGGGCAGGAATCTCTCCCATTGGAGGCAGGGGGTGGCAAAGAAAACAGGCCGCTTCCCGCGTCCATGGAGGGTTTTAATGCTTCCCCCCTACATAAGGTAGGCTTAAAGAAGGAATCCAAACGGCTCTGTTTGAAACCTTTAGCAAGAGCCAACCCCCCTTCCGCCTCCACCTTTGAGTGACTAAAGGCATCCATCGATACACCTATTCAGAGCTCTATACTTTGCCTACCCGCCTTACGGGTCGACAGTAAAATTTCTCAAGGAGGGGCTCCTGCTCCGAGGCGCGCCCTTGTGCGCGCGACCAAGGCGCACGACCAAGGCGCTGCCCTGGTCTCACGGAGTGCTTTACTTCCTTGCAGGCTGAGGGCCCCGCCCCTCACGCTGATCGCTGCAACAGTGTCAGGTGAGTCTGGTGGTTTTGAAGTTGCAGGCTGAGGGCCCCGCCCCTCGCGCTGATCGCTGCCGCCAATCATTGAAGAACAGTCCTCTTTCAGAATAAGACATAATGGAGCCAATTCTAAACCCACGTGTATTGGTGCGCATTCACGCACAAGTTGTGCGCAATTTACATATGGTTTGTACACACATCATATTCCACATGCCGGGGATGCGCCTAGGATGCATGCAGGGGATGCACATGCTGTGTGCAGGCTGCCTGCACACAGGGTTTAGAACCATGCATGTGCCCGTGCATGCGATTTTAAGATTGGCCTCAATGAGATCAAATTCATTATGAACACCATTCAGTCTCAGACTACACCAAAAAAGCTACGATGATTGTTAAATTTATACTTTTCTGCAATTTAAAAACATTCTGTAGAAGTCTAATCAGGGATTATTTGAATGTACTGCTAAGTGGTCCCTCCAATTTTCTTCAATCTCTTCAAGCAGATTTCTTAGCTTTTCCTTCCTTTTGCTAGTATAAGATACAAACATCTTAAAACAGAAAGAATGGATAAATTTACCCTTGTTTTCCATTAAATCACATATTTCTTCTTTCAAAACGTCAAAACTTTCATCATCAAGCAAGCAATCTGGATGGCAGAAGCAAACTACCCTACATAGCGGCACAACATAGAAGAGAACAACATTCAAGTGGAAGCCTCCAACATTTCCAGTATCAAACCAACCAAAAAGTGCACATTAGACAGATGCAAAAAAATGGAGGTTACTTATCTGTAAACACAGTTCCTTGAGAGGGCTCTGTTCTAATTAGCCAGCACAGTCAAGATTTGAAGTCTTCCAGAATCAATACTTCAGCGAAGAACACTCCTGCCTCTGCCTTTGGGTAACTACCTGAGTCTTGACCCAGGCTCAGAGGTGGAGCCATGCTCCTTGGTTCCTTACAACCTCTAGGTCAGGGCCTCCTAATTTGCTAGAGCACCAACTAGTAGGAAAAGTGGGTGGGAGATGAGAATGTATGGACAGGTCTCAAAGAACTATGGTTACAGATAAGTAACCTCTATTTCTTCTTCTCACAATAGGGAGAATACAGAGAACAATATGACCTTTTAGGAAGGCTGGAAGTGCACCAGCACAGTTCTACCAAACCCTATAAAGCCCCCATATCCAAAGCATAATGTTTAGGAAAGACATGCAATGGCTGCCAACTGGCAAATCTGCAGATGTCCAGAATAGTTTGTTTCAAAGGCAAGCCACCCAAGATGTCATTGGCCTGGTGAAACACATTCTAAGTTTCTGAAGTGTTTCTTTGTGAACTAAGGTGTGTAGCAAAGGGAGATAAGATTGACTATCCATGGAGATAGTGAGAGGTGAACAAAATTTTCCAATCATAACCTACAAACAGGTTGAATGTATGCAAAAATGGACAAGTTCTATTGAGAGAAAAAGAAACAGGATGCTTCAGGTCGTTTCCCAGTCATTTAAAGACACAGATCCACACCCTAAAAATGTACTAATCAATGCACTGCTGTTCCCTATAGGTGATTCAGAGAATGACAATGAGTATTTTCAGATGTTACGAGATCACGCTCAACCACAGTGAACCACGATCAATCCCGCAGCAGGGCCAAAGCGTCCGGAACGTCTGTTACGCGAGCGCCAGATGTTCACCACAGTCAATACCCACATAGGGTCAAAATTAACCATGCTTCCGAAGCTTCCCCCCCCAGACCATCTCCGAAAGAGTGGTCAAAGAGATTCCCGACGGGAAAAAACAAAACGTAACGTCTGGATGGCAACCACCGGTTGGAATCAAAGGAAATGATTCCCAGCCGGAGACAAAGCATGCAGCATCACTGCCAGGCAACCAGCAACAACACAGCCACCTGAGGAAGGTTTAAAGGGCAATCAGCAACAGGGAAACGTGTCAGGATGGAGCGAAGAGGGAGGAGGAGAGCGGTGGGTGAGAGGAGGTGGAGGAGGAGGTAGAGAAAGCGCAGGTGGAGGAGGAGGAGGAGAAGGGGGAGGAGGTGGTCGTGCTGCAGATGGAGGCGGCGGAGGGACAACCGCAGCAGCCGCAGCAGCAGCCAAGACATGCCACCCCAGGGACCTCGGCCGGACCAGGGGAGGAGGCACCCCAGAAACGGGTAAGGGGAACCAAGGGAAGGGGAGCAGCCGGCACAGGGACACCACCAGGGGGAGGGGGCCCGGTTGGGCACCCAGCAGGCGGGGGGGAAGGGGGGCTGCGGGACAGGGGCACAATGGGACTGGATCATAACCCCCCCATGTCCCGCAGACAAGAAAACGGGATGGGGAGGCCGAGCCCCCAGAGGAGACAGGCCCAGCACAGGTGGAGGAGGAGGCGGAGAAGGAGGAACGGGAGGAAGAGGAGGTGGAGGAGGATGAGGAGGATCCACAGGGGAGAAGGGGGAGAAGGCCCTACCACGGGGGGGCAGTGGGGGCTCCAGGAGACCCGGGACTTCATCAGGATCTGGGGGACCCTGGAGCACCAGCTGGAGCTCACCCTCAATCAGAGAAACAAACACGTGTTCCGGGACATAGTGCAGGACATGGGGGCGGCGGGACATCACCGGACCATGGCCCACTGCCGCTCCAAGGTCAAGGAGCTAAAGAGGGAGTACAAGACCATCCAGGACAACAATAGATGGTCCGGACACGGAGCTCGGACCGCCCCATACTACGATGCCCTGGACTGCATCCTTCATATGAAGGGGTCCATGGTGGCCCCACTCCTTGTGGGGAGTGCCGTGGTCCAGGGCAGGGAACGGGCCGAGGTACCCCCTCCACTCGCCGCCCCCCAGGAAGGCACACGCTCCAGGGCCCCAAACCCCCAGGAGGAACGCCCCGGGACCTCCGGCACCAGCAGCCCCCCCGGACAGCAGCCCGGAAAGCCCCTCACCCCTGGCCAGAGAAGCGGAGTCTGATGCCAGCACCCTCATCACCCTCAGCCAGTGGTCCCAGGGGGACTCCACCCACACCGAGGGGCCGGCCTCGGAGGGGTCATAGACCGACATAGAGGGTAAGTGGGCAGCCACAAGGGGAGGTGCAGCTGGGGCCGGGGGAAGGGGTGGTGATGGAGGATGGGGGAAGCATGGGCCGGGGGCCCCACCAGCATGCTGGAGGGCGGGAGGGGCAGCTGGGGCCGCATCCGTCCCCCCAGACCGCCCACCACTAACTTCCCCCCACTACCCCCACACAGGGCACAGGACAGCACAGCAGCAGGGGCAGGAGAACGAGGAGGCTGGAGCGGAGGTGCCCAGTCATCAGGCGGAGGACCCGGGTGAGGCACACGGATAGGGTAGGGGTGCAACCGGGGGCAGGGAGGGGGAGCCAGGACACAGGGAGTGGGTGAGAGGGGGCCGGGCAGGGGGGCCAGGCCCCGGGGCAGAACCAGAGGGGACACGGACCCAGGGGGCCCATGCCCTGGCTGGGGGCGGGCGTCCTGGACCCCGCATTACCCATCTCCATTTACCCTACAGAGCAACCCAAGCACCCACAGCCATCCGGGCCCGGGTCCCCAGCACAGCACATGAGGGAGTACCGGGTGTGGGCCCGTCGTCTTTGGCAGGAGCAGGCAGAGGACATAGTCCAGACATCGACGGAGCAGGGGGAGCAGATAATCGCGGCCATGGACTGCATGGAGATGGCCATCAAGCGCTCCCTGGAACGAGCGGAGGCTCGGAATATGAGGCTCCAGGTAGACGTGCACCTGGAGCGGAGGCAGAAGCGCCGGGAACACAGCAGGCAGGTGGAAGCCCTTGGGTGGCTGGAACAGGCCATCGCAATGATGATGCGGGAGCACTCGGTGAAGCTCGACAGGTCCCATGACATTGGGACCTCCCTGTTCCTGCACGTGGGCACCATGTGTGCCTATGTGATGGCAGCCATGCCCCCGGGCACCCTGCCTTCCCCGGGCCCAGTGCCCGGCCCCTCAGAGGCCCCCACCCACCCCAACCACCCCAGCCGCCTCCACCAGAGCCGGGGCCA
>QEPC01004190.1:366835-382009 GCA_003113815.1 Sphenodon punctatus | reverse complement strand
CTGTGTCCCCCCCTCTTCCCTGTTTTGCCCCACCCCTGTACCCGGTGTGCCTTGTGTGGTGTCCGGCCACCCGTGTCCCCCCCTTCCCTTCTTTTCCCTTCTGTGTGTGTGTGCGCCCGGGCGTGTGCTTGTGCTGTGTGTTCCACTGTGCCCCCATTGTCTGTGTGCCTGTTGTGTGTGGTACCTGGCCGGCTCGTCTCCCTCTCCCCCCTCCCTTCCCGTTTCCCTTGTGTGGGTGTTCCCTTTTGTCCCTTGTGGCTTCGTTTGCCATCTGGCGGCCATGTCTGTGTCCCGCCCCTGCCCGGTGCCTTGTGGGTGTTTTCACCATGCCCAGGAATCAGCATCACATCTGTTGCACTGCCCCGGACCGATTCCCTGCCGTGGTCCTGGTCCCGTCACGTCTGTTTGGGGCTTTTTTTTTACCACAGGGGGTGATTGTTCGTTTCATTCCCACCGGGAATCCACTGTGGTGAACTGGGCACCCGTAATGTCTGAAATCACCCAATGAGGCTGTTGAAGAGTCTGGTGTGCCTATGTATGACTGGAAAACTCTCCTAAATTTGCTATGCTGATAAACCAACATGTGTCATTCAATCTTTTTTTGGGGGGTGGGTGGGAGTATGATCTTGCTGTCATCATTTAAACCTAGAGCAATAGGGGCAGTTGTAGGTCCTAAGGTAAGGTGCTCAAACAAAGACCTCGAGGGAAAGTCCTATAGGGCAGTGGGCCCTGTGATAAAATAAAACGATGTAAAGATGTAACCGTGTCATACACTGGCGTCCCCCCACAAGGGAAAAAAAACTTGTGGGATAAAGCTCAGCATAGCAGTGGCGTAGCTAGTATAAAAAGCACTCTCCCCCTCAGAATGACAGTTCCTTTCAACCCTTTCTAGAAATATAAGAATAATTTCCATGCGGGGCTGGAAGGGTGGGTGTTGTGAGACTGTTCGGAGCCATCTCAAAGTAATAGAGGTTACTTACCATTAACTCTGTTCTTTGAGACAGCTCCGCGTATTCTCACTATTGCGGATTCACTTCCTGCTCCGAAGGTACCGGAAAGCCTCTTGTCAGCAGTTTCCAGGCAGAAGATGTCCTGGAAAGATCTAGAACATGGTGAGGGCTCTGTCCCTCCTCCTCCTCCCCCCCTCCTGTGAAAAGCACGGGTTTCAGATCGCGCAAGAGCGGGAGTGCATAAAAGGGGGAGGAGCCCTCGCCACCTCAGTTCTTTCCAATCCCGTCCCGGGAAGACCAAATCAAGGTACCTCTGAGGCAGAGAGGAAGGCTGGGCGGGACATGAGAATACGCGGAGCTCCCTTGAAGAACAGAGTTACTGGTAAGTAACCTCTATTTCTTCTTTGAGGATCTCCGCGATTCTCACTATTGGGAGTGTGAGTAGCAGTAAAGTGACCTACCTCAAGGAGGAAGGTGACAAGGAGGTCAGTCAAAGAGAAACTGTAAAACTGCTCTACCCACATTCGAGTCCAATCTGGCCGCCAGGTCCAAGGAATAGTGCTTGGTGAAGGTGTGCACTGAGGATGAAGAAGCAGCTCTACAAATGTCCAGAATAGGCACCCCATGAAGATTGGCTAAAGAGGAGGCAACTGCTCTAGTGGAGTGAGCTCGAAGGTGAGGGGAGGAGGCTTCCCCACCTGTTCATAGCACCTCTGGATGCAAAGGAGGATCCACTTGGACAGTCTTTGCGATGTAAGATGAACCTCGATGCATTGGCCACCATATGAGATGAGCACCATATCTGATGCTCTGATGGATTGAGTACAATTGACGTAGAAGGAGAGAGCTCGCTTGACGTTGAGTGTATTAAGCGTCTGCTCCGCTCATGAAGAATGTGGCTTCAGAAAGAAGACAGGTAAGGAGATGGTTTGATTTAAGTGAAAGGGAGAAACAACCTTAGGGACGAAAGAAGGGTCTGTCCTGAGGTCCACCTTATCACTGTGGAAACGAGTGTAGGGGGGAGACGCTCGAAGTGTGGAGAGTTCAGAAACTCTTCTAGCAGAGGTGATGGCGAGTTAGAAAGCCGTCTTGAGGAGAGATTCTCCAGGGAGCAGATGGCCATAGGCTCAAAGGGAGGTTCCATGAGCTTAGTTAGGACTAGATTAAGATCCCACTGCGGGGCTGGCTGCGAAGTTGGTGGGAAGGAGTTAACCAAGCCTCTCCAGAAGGTTCTCGTGAGTGGGTGAGAGAAGAGGGTGCCGGCTCCTTCTGGTTGTAGGCGAGAGGAAAGAGCCACTAGGTATACCTTGAGAGAGGCGATGGAGAGTTCAGTGCCATGCAGATATAACAAGTATCTGAATACATGGAGCATGGAGAGGGAATTTAGGGAGCAAGGAAGAGATGCGCACCAAGCTGAGAAGTGAGACCACTTTGCGGAATAGCAGGCACATGTAGATGGTCGGCGGGAGTTGAGTAGGAGTTCTGCAACTTTGGGGGGGGGGGTCCTGCATTAAGGTTGGATTAACCAAGTGGAGAGATGGAGTGTCCATAGGTTGTGGAGGAGGACTGTTCCCTGTTGACGAGAGAGGAGGTCGGGTAGCAGTGGGAGGAGTATGGAGTCCACTGCAAAATTCTGCAGCGTTTCAAACCACGGTTGACAGGGCCAGGATGGGGCTATGAGGATCACATGGGCACGATCTACCTGAGCCTTGTGGAGAACCTTGTACAGCAGAAGGACAGGAGGGAATGCATATAGAAAGGGCCCACTTCAGGAGATGGTGAAGGCGTCGAAGATCGACCCTTGAGCTCGACCTGCTCTGCTGCAGAATTTTTGAAGCTTTGCATTTTCTTGCGTTGCAAAGAAGTCTATTGCAGGAGTGCCCCATGTGCCAAAGATGTCATTCAACACATCGTCTTTGAGAGTCCACTTGTGTTGGTCGGAGCCTCTGCGGCTGACCTAATCTGCAAAGGTGTTGTCTTGGCCTGCAAGATGTATGGCTTGTAGGTGAATATTGCACTCGATGCACCACGCCCAAATGGTCTGAGCCTCGAGGGAGAGGCGAGTGGATCTTGCGCCACCTTGTTTGTTGATGTACCATATCGTTGCGTTGTTGTCTGTAAGGATTAAGGCATTCTGGCCTGTGATGTGGTTGACTAGAGCTTTGAGTGCCCAACGAACGGCCCTGAGCTCAAGCAAATTTATATGCAGGAGACTCTCCTCCTGAGACCAGCGCCATGAACCCTAGTGTGGTCCATGTGGGCTCCCCATCCTGTGAACAAAGCATTTGTAGTGATGGACATCTCTACGTGAGGCGGATCGAAGGGCATGCCAATCAGGAGGTGAGATGGGTCGGTCCATCAAAGGAGGTCTGAGAGGACCTCTAGGGGGATGGTTATTCTCATGGAGAGGAGGTGACAGATCGGAGTGTAGACCCATGCGAGCCACTGTTGTAGGGGTCGGAGGTGTAGTCGGGCATCCGGTGTCACAGCTGTAGTTGCAGCCATGAGCCTCTGAAGGCAGAGAAAGTAGCGGCCAGGTCTGGCGGTTTGGGCTGACAGAACTGAAACGGTGGATACGATGTCGTGAAACCTGTCTATAGGAAGGTAGGCTCTCAACTGTAGGGTGTTCAGCACAGCCCCAATGAATTGGAGTCATTGAGTAGGTACCAGCTGCGACTTGCTGTAGTTGATAATGAAGCCTAGAGCCTGTAAAAGAGAGAGAGTCTTGTGGAGGTGGGTTAGCAGGATGTGCCTGCAGAATGCAGTGAGAAGCCAGTCGTCTAGGTATGGGAACACTCTTACTTTCATTGTCCTTAGGTGAGCCACGACCACTGCCACACACTTGGTGAAGACCCTTGGGGCTGTAGAGAGGCCAAACAGGAGGACTGAGTATTGGAAATGACGGTCCCCTACAAGAAAGCGTAAGTATCTTCTGTGAACAGCATTAATGGAAATATGCATCCTTAAGATCAAGGGAGGCCAACCAGTCTCCTTGTTGAAGGCTGAGAAAGATGATAGGGAGAGAGGTCATATGGAATTTAAACTTTCTAATGTACTTGTTAAGATGGTGCAGGTCCAAAATTGGCCTGAACCCCTTCTCCTTCTTGGAGACTAGGAAGTAGCTAGAATAGAAGTCTGTATTTCGTTCCACAAGGGGAACCTCTTCAGTGGCCCCCTTTGCAAGAACCTCCTGTACCTCTAGTAGTATTTGAGAGTTGGGGGTGGGGACCCCGGGGGGTGGGGTGGGAAGTCTGGGGGGAGAGTGTGGAACTAGATGGAGTAGCCAAAATGTATTATCCCCCTGACCCAGCGATCAGAGGTAAGGGCAGCCCATTGATCATAAAAGGGCCGGAGACAGTTGAGGAAGGTAAGGGGATGCTCATAATCTCCCTTGATCTTGGATATTCTAAAAGCGTTGCTTGGGTGGAGGTCCAGCCGACGAAGTGGAGGAGGATCTACCTTTACCCCTTTGTTTGCTAAATCTCCTACGAGGTTGGGCAGCAGGAATCTGCAGCTGCTGGTATTGGGGGGGAATACCATCTGTTGGACTGGTAGGAGTAATGAGGGCACTATCTGGCCTGGTACGGGTATGGGGCAGAGGATTTATAGAACTGCCTCTTTCTAACAGAGCGGATCACTCCTGTGGACCTAGCAGTCTGGCACATTTCCTTGACCTTCTTCAAGGTGTCATCTGTGGAGGCTGAAAAAAGACCCTCTCCATCAAAGGGGAAGTCCTCAATTCAGGTTTTGTTCTCAGGGGCTAGGGCGGTAGATCGCAGCCAGGCATGCCACCTGAGAGTAATGGCCGAGGCCATACCTCTTATGTTCGAGTCGGTAATGTGCATGTTAGTGGTGAGCTGGAATTGCGCTATTTCCATGCCTTCTCACTGCAGGGCCAGGATCTGGGCGGGATTGGATGCTCTACTCAATTGTGACCACAACCAGTGTTGATGGCCGCAGAGGGCGGAGCCGTAGTTGGCAGCTCGGAGGGAGAAGGTTTCAGAGGAGAATATTTTCCTGCCTAGCACATCTAGGCGTCTCCCTTCCCTATCCGTGGGGGACATCTGTATGCCTCCAGTCCTGAATTTTAAAGAGGCTGCTGCTATGACGAGGGAGTTTGGGGCTGGATGTCTGTAGAATATGGCTGCCCCTTCCCTGGGGATAGCATACAAAGAGTCCGCAAGCTTGTTAGTGGGTGGGGCAGAGGAGGGTTTTGACCACACAGCCTTTGCGGGTTCAAACAGCTGATCCAGCATAGGGATCATGATCTGGCCAGAATCCCCTGACCCCAGGATGCCAAAGATGGGTCCTGACTGTGCCTTCTTTATGACCCTCATAGGTAACTTGGGAAGGGCAGCAACCAGGCACCTCAACATGGCCTGAAAGGCCTTACTGTCCTCCGCGGAGACGGTGGGGTTGGGGGTCAGAGATGGTGTCAGGGGGAGGCAGAGAGATGGTTTCATCTTCCTCCATTAAAGAAGATGAAGAGGAAACGGAGACCGAGCATTCAGACAAGGCCTCAACGTCATGAGGGGAGTGGGAGTTGTTGCCGCAGTGGGAGCAGCTCTAGGAAGCTGTGGAATGCCGAGGAGCGCATTAAGGAAAGAGGACTCCGCCGGCGGGTCTAACCTTGTTTCCACTTGTTGTGTGTGGGAGATATTCTGCTGCTGCGGTTCCGTCTGCAGCGCCGGCACCAGTGGTACCGCCGGTACCAGTACACGAAACTGTCTCCGGGACTGACCTGGCTGCATCCCTGACTGGGGGGCAAGGTCTTGCGGAGAGTCAGGAGGTCTGGACACTGTTGCTGTTGGCGGTACTGAGGTGGTGCCGGAGGTCTATATTGGTGGGTGGTTTGAGGCTGTTCGCATTCCAGGCACAAGAAGTCCAAGAGTGGCACCAATAGTCTATATGCTTGTACCCATGGTACCGGCTATAGTCCTCATGACGGTACCATGAGTCCCTGTATGGGGAGCAACAGGAGCATGGAGATTGGGAGCGTTGATCCCTATGGAAGCGGAGCGGTTCACTGAGGAGGTGATGAGGCTCGGTGTGTTCCAAGGGCTCCTGCCTAGGTGATCTAGAGAGGGAGTGATGAAGTCATTGGAACCGAGTATGAGAGGTAGACCGGGAGTGCCTGTGGCGATCTTCCATCTGCTGAGGTGTGGGTGGAGCCTGCTGGGCCGATGGTACTGATGGTTGCGGTACCGGACTCTGCGCCGGCTGCAGCATCATGGGGAGCGGCTCTGAGAACACAGTGTCTACCTCTACAGTTCGGGAAACGGTCACGTCGGCACTGAGTGAGCTCTTTTTCTTTTGATGGTGTTCCCCCTGTCGTTTAGAACACTGTTCCTTGGTGGCAGTGGGGACGGTGCTGGTATCGGCTGTGTCTGGTACCGGTGGTACAGGCAGCGGTACCGCGGATGCCATCTTTGGAGTGTGGGAGGAAGCAGCCTGGGAAGGGACCGATGGCTCCATGGAGGGCTGGTGCCTAGACGAGAGGGACAGAGGCCCTTCTTCGCCCCCCTGGAGTGCTCTCCTAGTAAGGAGCTCCTGCAGCCTCAGAGTGTGCGCTCTTTTTGTCTGAGACGACAGAAGAGCGCAGTGAGAGCAAGTCCTGGCGTTATGTCCTTCTCCCAGGCAGGAGAGGCAAAGCTCGTGAGTGTCGCTCACTGAGAGCGTGGTGGGGCAGGAGGCGCACCGCTTGAAGCCCAGTTGTTTGGGCATACTTTGCCGGCAGGGTAGAGGTAGGTGGTAGGCCCCGGCGGGGGGGGGGCATGGGGGGGGGCAGAGCCCAACCGCAGGTTCTTCTGATTTTCTCTTTTCCCTTTTTCTTAGGAAGAAAACGACGAGAGTTTGCCAGAGAAAGAAGTTCTTCTCTGTGAGGTAAACTACTGACTTGTGCTGAGAAGCACGGAGGTCTTCCAATCACGATGTGGTTGGAAGGAACTGAGGTGGCGAGGGCTCTGCTCTCACGCGATCTGGGACCCGCGCTTTCACAGGAGGGGAGAGGGAGGAGGGACGGAGCCCTCACCATGTTCTAGAACTTTCCAGGACATCTTCTGCATGGAAACTGCTGACAAGAGGTTTTCTGGTACCTGCAGAGCAGGAAGTGAATCCCCAATAGTGAGAATCGCAGAGATCCTCGAAGAAGAACCTTGTTTACAAGGTAGCAACCTTCTTTTCTTCTTCGAGTGGCTCCTCCTCACATGCTATTTTTACATGACTCCGCTGGGTGGGGAAGGTCCGTGGGCACGTCAGTGCATGGACACAGCTGCACATGCATCCCCACTCACCCCCCACTCATCCACACCCACGGAGTAACCGCTGTTTCCCCCAGTTGCTCCGTGCATGGGGACAAGTGTGGGGGGGGGGTGAGTGGGAATGCGTGTTAGGCGGGTGTGCATGCACCCACACACGCTATGGGTGCGTGCACCACATTGTTCACACGGGGCTCCCCCACCCATGAACACACAGAAATCTGTGTGTTCATGGGTGGGAGAGGCCCATGTAAAAAGGGCCACATTCTCACAACTGTCTTACTTATACTATCTTAGGTAGGAATTTAGGATGTAAAACAATATATATTCTATCTTGGAAAATAAATCTGCAAATATGGTTCTGAGATTATTATGATGCTATTTCACTAACTTTTCTTAATGAAATTATTGCTAACAGGAATATTATCTTTAAACCCGCACCCCATAACCAGTTAATTTGCACCCCCATATAATCAATTAATGCTGCCCCAGGGGCACAAATTAAATGGTTATGGGTGGGGGCAGCATGAACTGATTATGGGGGCACAACTGAACTGGTGAATCAGTGTGAATTGTTTATATGGGGGCAGGGGTACAAATGAACTGGTTATTGGGTCGGGGCAGCATGAACTGATTATGGGGCACAACTGAACTGGTTATATATTATGTCTCTTTTCATGGCACTTAATAAGCTAGCTGCATTTTGGGTGTCTAGTGTGTTTGATAGCAGCACCTCTGGAATGGTCACACCGCATGTGTGCACAAGGCACAGGCGGCACTGGCAGCAAGGAGCAAGGCCCTGAAGGCCAGACTGGCTAAGCTCACCCCCTCCTCCAGTAAGGCAGTGGACGCAGTCAGTCTCTCTGTGCCTGCCTCACTGCCCGCCCGGCTGCCCCTGCAGTGGAATCACTCCTGGGGAGTGGTGGTAGACACTCGGCTGGGGAGATGGAAAGCATTGGGAGGCCATGCTTGTCTATGGCCACAGTTATAACTCCAAGCTGCTGGATTTTGTATATTCAGAAGCTGTCAGCAGGTCCCGCCCCATCCATTAAGCTCCACCCACTTTGGGTTTTCGGAAGGCCCATAACGGAGGCTTGAGCCCGGGCCCTTCTAAACCTTGCTACGCCCTTGCAGCATAGTGAGATATTTTGTCCTCAAACAGGAAAGGTGTGCAGTTCCACAACAACTCACAACACCAGACTAGAAAAATACACAGTTCTACAGCCACAATCATGACTCTGAACAGGCACTTGGCCAAGAACACTGTTGCACAAAGTAGGTGCTAGAGCTTGGTTAAACTTCTGTGAATTGCTGTTTACTGAACCACAATAATATGAGTAATCAGAAACAGTTATCACTAACGTAATCATATATAGATGAGAGAGATTTGCACCTCCCTAGTGGCAGGGACGTGGTGTCTTCTATTTCAGATAGAACAAAACATACACTGAGGGGGGGGTGTGGTTCTGTTTCAGATAGAACAAAACATACACTGGTGCGTGCGTGTGTGTGTGTTTGTGTGTGTGAGTGGAGATAACACTTACAGCACCACAGCTATGGGGACGGCAGGATGATGCCGGGAGCAGATAGAGAGAGAGAGAGAGCTCCATGGCCAAAGAGCAGAGCCAGGAGCTAAGAGGGAGCTCCATGGCTGGACTGAGACCTGACTGAGATGCGGCGAGTCTGAGTGGAAGCCCCAGAGAGCAGAGTGAAGCCGGAGCCAAGGGAAACTGCATGGGATGGACACAGTAAGGAGGCTCACCCTGATACAGGGGTTGGAGCTGGGCTGGAGCGCCAAAGAGCTCACCTGAAAACGCTGGGAAGATAAGTCATCTGAGGTATGTGGGGCTGGGGCAGTGAAGGGGGACTGTGCCTCACAGGGCCCCAGAAAACCCAGAGGGGTGTACAGTTGGAGAGCCTGGGCCAGAGTAGACCAAAGTGGCAATAAAGGGAGACTAAGCAGGACCCAGGCCTGTCTTCTTAGGGACACCACATCTGGCCAGTATAAAATACTCCCAAGCTGTGAAACAGCATACATACAAGATGAAAAACAAATTTAGAAACATAGATGCTATAGAGAACTGACAGTATTTGTCAATCACAATGGTCCCAATAAAGGAAATTCAAAACTAATAAAACTCTGTCCCCATCTTTTTCTTTTCTTTTTTATTTTATAAACTTACTGACTGGAGGATTTGGTTGCCTCTCCATCGTTTGTGGGTCACCTTGCTGAGAGGTTCGATGCAGGATACCTGGTGGAAGTATGTAATCACCCCAGAAGCGGGTATCAATTAAGTCCATAACTCTGGGAGGAGGGAGAGATGTTAAATTTAATGCAGTCAGCCTCCTTATGATTACTGCCAAGGCTATTATTCTTCCCACTGTATCCATTGAAACATAGTTTGTCTGGAGAAGGAGATCAACCAGGTCACTGCTTTCTCTGACTAAAAGGGAGGGAAATGTTTTCCTGTAATTGAGGGGCATCGGAGAATAGCTGCTGCAATAAATGCAGCAAATAGTGGTTCAACGTGAGCTGAGTCTTTCAAAGAAATATCCCAGGCTAGAAATGTTGACACTGTACTGGGAAGTGAAACTGATCTCCCCTGTACCAGAGGAGTGGGAGACACCACAGGGGAGGTATGGTTCCCCTGGGTTCCAAGAATGGAGTCAGTCTTGCATACACAAGGAATCTAGGAGATTCGGGCAGGAACCCTGTGGTTGAGTGATGGGGGTAAGTAGACCCAGTAGAGCTTGTGTTGTGTGTATGCACGGTAGGCATGGCAGGCATCTGACTGGATGGAGAAGGAATTACTATTTCGGTTTCCCCCATTTTGCCTATTTGGCACGTAGACGCCTTTAAAAAGTCTTTTTTTGATTAGACGGAGTTTCTGGTTAATGATAATCTGCTGGCCAGATGAGCTGAGGATGGGTCTCGATGTGGGAGCCATGCCTGTTGAAGGGATTGCACTGGCCCTGGAGAAATGTGCATGAAACAGACGAAAACCGGTATAAAAGCAAGGTCAACTTTTGGCCTCTTAATCATGGACATTGAAGTTCTTGTTATCAACAACTGTACAATAATCTTCCACTGATGAGCTACGTTCCTTGAACTTAATTGATAATGCACGCTGGAGACTCATGGTGTAAGAATATAGGGGGAAATATCTTGGACATTCACCAATGGCACTGTAAAGCGAGAATGAGAGGCCTCAGGTTGTAAGGTATTGGGGGCCCAGGGTCTGGTTGGGTTTTGAAAATTAGGTTTGCCATACCGAAGGGTGCAAGATGAGAGCCATTTTCTATAGTGTTCCATTAACTATCAAGGAGACTATCAGAATAGGGTCCTGTGAACCCATGTCACCCTTTGGGAGTTGGGGGGTCTCTGAGCTGCTGCTATCATAGGTAGTGGCACCGGGAAACTTCCTGTAGCAATCATATTAGTGACATGCTTATCCCTTGTGAATGTGATATCAGATCCTGAGAAACTGGCAGTGGGAAAAAACCCTGTTGCTTTCATAAAATGCCAAAACCATTATTTCTGGACTTAAGACTGAATCCCTGTGCAGTTCCAGGGTTGGAGAACTATACCGCCCCCAAGTCAGGGAGGAGCTCCTTAACAGAAAGTATTCTGGCATAGACTGGGCAGGCATCCCAGAGCGTGGTCTCTTGGCTTTAGCCTGTAGAAGACATCATGCTCCACTGAGTGCTGCCAAGAGGCTGTGCTGGAGTTGGATTGGTCACCTGTAATCTCATCCTCAAGAGGCTCAGGTATTGACAGCCTCAGCTGATTTGTTGGCAACGCTGATTCTGTATCCGCAGGAGGAGACTGGTACTGTCAGTTTTGTGAGGAGTAGTGCAGTCTGTTTCATGACATTCAGGGAGTTGATGGCGGGAGACATGGACAATTGGCTGAAGAAGTTGTGTTTCTTGTTAACCAGGTCAATGCTGAGTGCTCGTTAGCTCCTTAGTGTGTGGAGCTGTATCGTTCCCCCTGTGTCCCTGGGATGAAGGCACTGTCTTTCAGTAAGCTGGGTGTACGTGGTGATTCAGATTTCTTATTATTATTATTATTATTATTAATAAACATTTATAAAGCGCCAGTTGCAACCTGGCGCTGTACAGAACATACAATCAGATGCGGTCCCTGCCTGTGGCTTACAATCTAAAAGACAAGGAGGGGGAGACAAGGAGAGGGGACAGCGGGAGAGACATGGGAGAAGACAAACAAACATTCAGGCGGATGCGAAGTCTCAGGTGCGTGTACTTGGCTTGGTTACAAGGTGGTCGGTAGCAGCAGTCAGCAGAGGAGGGCTGACAGTAAGAGCAAGGGGAAAGACTAGAGGGCATTGGGAAAGGCAGCATGGAAAAGGTGGGTCTTGAGGAGGGATTTGAAGGAGCGGAGGGAGGAGGCAAGGCGGATGTCGGCAGGGAGGGAGTTCCAGGCATGCGGGGCAGCGAGGGAGAAGGGACGAAGGCGGTTGGGCGAGCAGGAGAAACGAGGGAGAGCGAGGGAGGGGACAGAGGAAGAGCGGAGAGCGCGCGCAGGAGTGCGTAGGGCGATTAGGTCCGAGAGGTAAGGGGGAGCTTGGTCATGGAGCGATTTGAACGTGAAAACCAGGAGTTTGAACAGGATACGTTCAGGAAGGGGGAGCCAGTGAAGGGAGAGGAGGAGAGGCGTTACATGGTCGAAGCGACGGGCAGAGTGAATGATCTTGGCGGCAGAGTTTTGGATCGCAACAAGGGGGGACAGGTGGGAGCGAGGGAGGCCAGCAAGGAGGAGGTTGCAGTAGTCGAGGCGAGAGATAACCATGGCATGAACAAGGATTTTGGCCGAGGAGATAGATAGAAAGGGGCGTATGCGGGCAATGTTGAGGAGAGCGAATCGGCAGGATTTGGCCACAGAGTCAATGTAAGGTTTAAAGGAGAGGTGCGTGTCAAAAATGAAGCCCAAGCTGCGGGCACGGGGAACAGGACGGATGGTGACCCCATCACTGCAGATGGTCAGGTCAGAAGTTATGGGTTTCTAACTCGAGTGGTTCTAGCCCCTTGGATCTATCCAATTTTTTTAATGGTGATAAGGCACTCTGCCCTGGTCAAAGTCTCTTTAAAGCAGAAATTACGTAAGGTTCATTTTCAGTGTTTTCCCAACAGAGGTCCAGCAACGGGGCACCCTGAGTGTTAAAACATAGGCTGGCCAAATCATCCCTTTCCAGAAATTCTGTGGACGAAATGTCTAAGAAGATGTCAATGTTGGAGGAGGCTCTATCAGAGCTCAATGATTTCCTGACTTCCCCTCCAGCCCAGTTTGTGCCAAGGTGCTGTCACTGGCCAGTGCAGTGGGCTGTTTGTCCTCAGGTCTGGGGGTGGAGGAAGGGTTAGCTTGCACCTCTGAATGGTGTTTATCTGCGGTGCTGGACATGGAGGAGGGGTCTCCAGCTGGCTTCACGGCACAAATGGCTACTGTGGTGTCCTTGGATTTGCTCTGCACAGGGTCCAGCACCTTGTTCCAGTGCTTAGAAGAGGCATCGGCCCACTTTGCATCCCACAGCCACTTGAGGCAGTGATAGTCGGATTGCAATGCACAGAGTTTCTCCTGGTCTGTAGCTGAGGAGCCATCTCCGTTAATGTGGAAGCAGTATCCTCTCAGTGAGCTGCCAGGAAGTTTAGGCTCAGGTATCCAGGGTGGAAGCTGGCTTCTTAGAGCAGAGCTGTCTGCATTTTGGGTGCTTTTTTTGTGCTTTGGCATTGTCACTTCATCATCAGTTTCCTTACTCCCTCACAGGGATGAGGATGGAGAAGAGTCTGTAGAGACAATTTGCTGCAGCTGCCGGTGATCTAACTGAGCACTGTTTCTCCCAGTGTTTGCAATGGGAAGCACATTCTACTCAGCTGCCATTCTGCCCTTTGTTATTGTTGGTAGAGGGGATAGAGCCTTTTTGAACCAAAAAGCTGTCTGTCTGTCTGGTCTACCTTTATGGGTACGAAAAGTGAACACCTGGCAAATTAGGCAAAAGGATGTACTGTGCTGTTTGCCCAGGCAAGGGACGCAAAGCTGGTGGCAGTCAATGTATAGCATGGGCTCGCTACAGCCTTCATATTTCTTAACTCTGAATCCGCATTTCATTTTACTGCAATCTTAGTTCTGTCAAAAGACAGTGAAAAAATAAAAGAAATGAAGGAATTAAGGAAATTAAAGAAATTAAAGAATAAAACGGTTCATGAGGGAAGGATACTTTCAGGAACTCCATAGCCTCTGTTCAACACAGTCAAGAAAAAACTGAAGAGGGAGGGTGGAGCTACATGCTTTATACTAAGCAGCTGGCGCATGCCAAATTAACTGTGCATGCACAGGATACTGCTGAGGAACTCCAACGCAGCTCCACAAGTGAAGGCATTCCCATAAGTGTGGTATTTATTTCAGTTTAATTTCATTTTATTAACCTCAGCCCAGATTTCCAACCTATCAATATTTCTTTGAATTCCAATTCTATCTTCCAAGGTGTTAGCTACCCCACCCCCAGTTTTTTGTCCTCTGCAAACTTATGTATTCCTTCCACTCCTTTATCCAAGTCATTAATAAAGATGCTGAACACAACCAGACCCAGGACAGAGCTCTGTGGGACCCCAGTCGATAACTCCTCCAGTTTGATGACCCATTGATGATCACTCAGACTATGGGTCTTTAACCAGCCATGAATCCACTTTGTTGTAGTGTCTTCCAGACTACATTGTGTAAGCTTGTCAATGAGGATTTCATGTGAAACTCTGTCAAACATTTTACTGAAATCAAAATATATTATGTCTACAGCATTCCCTTCCTCATCCACTACACTACTTACTCTAACTTGTCTCCTTTTATCAAAGGAGATATTAGTTTGACATGACTTGTTCCTGATGAATCGATGCTAGCTATGGGTAATCACTGCATTGTCATCAAGGGGCTTACAAATTGACTGTTTTATCATATGCGCTAGTATTTTCCCAGGTACTGAAATCAGGATGACTGGTCTATAATTTTCTAGATTCTCCTTTTTCCATTTTTCAAAGACAGGGACATTTGCCAATCTCCAGTCTTCAGGCACCGGGGTCTGTTTTTCAAGAGTTCTCAAAGATAGTTGACAGAGGTTTTGAGGCACTTTTGCCAGTTCTTTCAGTACCTTAGAGTTTAATTCACCCAGCCCCAAAAGACTTAATTTTATTCAAAGCAGCCAGGTATTCTCTGACCATCTCTTTATCTATTCTAGCCTGCAGTCTCTCTCTCTCCCTGTTGACACCTGTCAACAGGCTGGATACAGTTTCCCTTTTTGTAAAGACTGAAGCGAAATAGGAATTGAGAAGTTCTGTCTTCTCTTTGCCTCCTACTAATATTTCACCATCTTCACTGAGCAGTGGACCCAACATTTTTCTCTTCTTCCTCTTACTTCTGACATACTTTTTAAAAACCTTGTTTTTAACATCCCTCACTAGCCTTAGTTCATTTTGTACCTTAGCCTTCCTGAAACCAACTCTACAAGTTGAAGATTACGAAGTGCAAGCTGACAAGTCAGGAATCAAATCTCTGCCACACCACCAAAGGAACTGCTGCAGGGAAAACACTAGGGGTGGGAAACCGGTAGAATCCGGTATCCGATAATGCCGGTATCGGGCGTACCGGCATTATCGGATTCGGCCCGGTAATCCGGACCCGGTACCGGATTTCAGGGTACCGGATTTTTTTGCATTGCAGCCATTTAAAAATGGCTGCAATGTAAAAAAACTGCCCCAGCAAAACTGTTTAAAAAACCCTCCCCGAGTCCAGGCTGCGCGGGTGGAAGGGGGGACACCCCCCACCCACCCTGCCCAGCCTGGCTTTTTGTTTTAAAAATAGAGTAAGAGAGAAGAGTGATCCCGAGGCGAGCCCACCCCCAAGCACCAGCGGCCGCGGCGTCCCCGCAGCCGCGGGTAAGTATGACCCGATCCCTGGGGGG
>QEPC01004190.1:349117-360762 GCA_003113815.1 Sphenodon punctatus | reverse complement strand
TAGGAAGGGGAACAGAGGGAGAGACAAGGGGTCTAACATTCATGAAGATGCGAGGTCTCAAGTGCACGTACTTGGCTTGGTTACGATGAGAATGACAGCAGGCAGGTCCATGTGGCAAGGATAAGGGTAAAAGAAGAAGAAGAAGATTTGAAGAAGATACATTATTAGGGTGGCTATCTCCTCCTCAGTCTTGTCTGGTTGCAGGTTCCCACTGAGTGCATCAGCAGTGGCACCATCAGCATGCCCACAGCGGCGAGAGATTTCTTCCTCAAGTTCTGGAGTGTTCGTGGAGGGTTGCACATATGGCTCAGGAGAAATGGATGGCAGTGGCACCATGGTAGCTACCTGTTTGCAGCCATGGACAAAAGCGGTACCATAGAGTTTGAATGCCACAATGGCCCCATTGATGTACAGGAACCAGTCCAGCGCATCATAGTATGGCCAAATTTGCCTCCCGCATCCAAAATGAAATGCTGATCATGGATCTCTTTGTAGCTGCACTGCAAATCTTTGGTCCTGTGCTGGTACTGCTCCATATCCCTTCAGTAGCCCAACTTCACCATCTCATCTGTGATTCCCTAGAACACCTTAACGTTCCTGTAGCAGGTGCAACTGCACCCTGTTATCACCCCAGAGGCAGAGGAAGGCATTGGCCTCCTTCTCACTCCACAGCACACTGCACTGACAAGACGAGTCTGGGGCACTGAGACTACACAGCTGAGGTTGCGGTGGTCAGTGTCAACCATGGTAGAGATAACTGCAAAGCTCCAAAAGTCATTCGGTAGAATGTAGTTGCTGGCGAACAGCAAGTGGCAGAGGCTGATCTTTAACCACACTAAGTACAGAGAATGCATATTTGAAAAATGACACAAGAAGGCGCAGACATTACATCAGCAGCGTAGCTAAGGAGACGCAAAGGAAGTGGACAATCTATGGAGCACTCTGTGCATACGTCTCTATGCCCCTGAGGGCCCAGGCGAATGCATGATTAGCTGCCAACATAATAAACAGCACAACATCACATGGGTGTGCATTATCCGCATCTTCCACCACCCTACCGTGGGTTGTGGGTGAGTGGGCACCATGAGATGACCACATGTTTGGAGAAGTTGACCACCTAATCAATGACCAAATGAACATGCTCCCATTTGTGTCTATTGTGCTGTTTGTTAACACCCTAAATGCCAGCTTTTCAAATAGTATAGTATCAATTAACATAGCTCTGTGCAGTATCAATTAACCAGCAGTTCAGGCATTACGCGTTAAAGTAAAGCTTGTAAAACTGTAATTTTCCTTATATACAAATATTTTTGTACTCAACACTGCAGCAATGGCTAAATTGTGAGACAAACCAAACACACAAAAATCAGTCAGATATCTGAGCAGCTGGCTTGCTTAGATAAATGCACCTTGTCTTTACAAATCTAAACTCTGGTATTTAGGATAGAAAAAATTAAGGCTAAAAACTACACACTTTTTACAAGTTTGGTGAAGGCTTCTCTGAAAATTTGGACCAGACTGCATTACAAGAAAATTGTGCCTATTTTGGTCAATCACTCTTTTTGCCAGTAACTCCTTAAACTGCTGTGGATTTACAGACAAAGTGAGCTATTTGAGGAAAGCGGCATAACAAGTAATATTTCTGCCTTTGTTCCAGTTAGTTTTTAAAGGCTTTATGCCCTTGTTGGGTCCTAAATTCTATGTTATTTTATATTTATTTAAAATGAGACACACAGAACAGTATGAAAAAATCTCTTTTCTTTTTTTTCCTGTTGATTTTTTTCCATCCACAAGTACATTAATATGACAAGAGGGATGTAGCTAATGAGATGCAACAACTGAATTAGGATGTATTAATTTTCTCTTCTGGAATGTTTGCCATCCAGTCAGATTGCTTTAGCTTCTCAGGCTTTAAAATATTGTTTAAAGATGGGGTGTGTTTGTGTATTTAATAGCAGTTTCTCTGCAGCTACTGCAATCATACAGTACCTCTGCAAATGACATTTCTTCATTTGGCACATTTTACATACAAGCTGCAATTTCAATTACTTTTTCAATGTTTCAATTTTTTAAAAATTATAGACTATTTTACTATACATCTTACTAATAGCCAAAGTAACTCCAAATCTGAAGGGACACTTTAATACAGAAGAACTTAAAATATGAAACAAATTATTCTGGTATCTAAAATAACTTTACTGTACAAACAAAATCCTACACATATGGTAACAATTTGAAAATCTATCTTTTACTGGATTCAGGGTAATATTAACAATGGCATATGTCTTCTCTAATATAACAAGTTGTTCACAACATAGATTTTTAACAAATCAAGATGCTTTGGATATTTTAGTCAAATAATACTAAACCAGTAATTCAAATAACTGGGTTAATTAATTACTACTTTGGATACACTAATTCCTATTTTAAAAACAAAAACACACCACCATCCTTATTCTGATTTTACACTTTTTAATGCATTTACATTTTAATAGTATATTTATTTATTCCCCCCCCCCCTATTTTTCTTTTCAGATTTGATTGATATCATTCGCAGCCCAGTGAATTAGAAAGTTTGAAGACTATGGTAGGTGGGCCATGCCGTCCACACCCTGCAGGAGTTGCTGGAGAGCCCTTCTGGGAATTAACTCACAGGCCCCCTACATAAACACCTTCTTACAATGCAGTCTCACTGCCCAGGCTTTTACCCAGAGGAAATTTTTGGAAGTTGCTCTTTTATGGAGACCTATTTTATACATTTAATGAACAGATTCAAAGAAGTTCATACAAAGGCATTTGTGCAATACTTATATCCAACTTACATAGTGCATGGGACATTGTGCTGGCTTTCTGCACAGATACAAAGTTCATTCTTTGAATAGTCCCGGAGTGAGCAAAGCTTTCCAGCCCCGAGAGCCGCATCCATTTACCACAATGGAGTCCAAGAGCCATGAGTGTGCTCTACAGACAGTTTGCCAGTTCTAAACTAGCCTGCTTTTTTCACTTACCATGTCTTTTGAGAAGACGACAAAGGGTGGAAATCATCACTCCATCAAAGGGAGGGAGCCAAGCCATATAAGGTTATGATAGAAAGGTTGTGCACAAATTAAAAATAAGCAGCTTGTGATTAAGTTAACAGGTCAGATTTGGTCCACTCTTTCACTTGTGCAATCTCACTAAATGAGGAGGAGAGAATGACAGAGCAGGATTTATCTAAATCACTACTACCTAGATGCCTCATAGAGTCTATCACTTGCAGCTACTTTGTAATGATCTCGTTAATGGTAGCCTGGCCACAAAAATAACGCCGTTTTTTGGTTGTCATATATTTTCACTTTTTAATGGTGGCAACAATACTTTCCCTTCACAAATAATGGTTACATTACTTGAAATCAGAACTAGTTGCTTACAAAAAACATGCGCTGGGATCCCCAAATAGGTATGACTGATTTTGAGGTAGGATATTGGTGGCCAGGCTGCGCTCTGCCTCCATTCCCCTGCAGTGCCAGAAACTACTATCAAATGTTGCTGTTAGGGTTGCCATCTATGCAAATTTTTAAGGAACAATTATGAAAAATACATGTTGTAAGACCGCATTGGCTCCTTAGGTGCCAATGCAGGCCCTGCAACATGACGTTTTCATAAGTGTTCCTTAAAAATGTGCATAGGTGGCAACACCCTAGTTGCTGTCTTGTTTCTGAGTGCGCTCTAGCCGAGAGCAACTGTTGAAGCTACTGCCTTCATTCTGCCCCTATTCTGTCAGAATCTGCTTTCTGAACCAGTGTAAAAACAAGGGCTAGAGCTCTGCATAGGCCTGAATTTGCAAGCCTGTTCCAATCTGAATCCACTGGGGAAAAAGAATCCTAGCCTGTCACAAGCCTGAAATGTACTTTGTGGTATTAGTGCAAAAATCCAACCATTATCTGATCATTTCAGCCACATAAGCACATCAATTCATTATATATAGTTGGCTACAGATCAAAGCCAGGTCTGTTCCATTTTAAGCATCAGAATCTCAGGGAAGGCCCATTAACTTTGGTCATCGGCCCAGGTCAGGTCTCAGGGTGATCTAGCCTGTGCAGAGCTCTCATGGAGCAAAAGAGGGAAGAGAAGGGCAAGTATTTCCCAAGAGATAAAAAACAATTCCCAACAAGTAGAAAATAGATCCCATCAGCAGATTTAGTGTAGTCATTCAATAACATGTCCACATGGGATAGAAAAGAAACGGAAGAGGTAGTAGGAAGTTAGGTGCAAATGGGGAAAGGGTTGCTGGATGCTATTTTAGAAAGGGAGGTGTAAAGCCCTGCTAGGCATGAACCCAGGCTACAGGAACTCAAACTCAGTGTTCAGATCACTGCTCCACACAGGAATAGTGCCAGGTTTGACCCTGGGCCATTGCTGACTCCAGGCCCTGACTGGCCAGGTTGTCTGTGGAGCCACTGGCTGCCTGGGATTACAAAAGGATCAAGAGACATGGGCAAATATAGCGGGGTAAGAGTCACCCACAAATTTCCTCTCCCCACAGCTTCAGGGTCATGGGGGACTCAGGGGAGAGTTTATGTGGATTAAGGAGATCCAACATCAAGTGACAAGATGAGTCTGGGGCACCAAGACTGCATGGTGGAGGTTGTGGCAGTTGGGGTCAACCATGGCAGTGATAACTGCAAAGCTCTGAGTGTCACTCCGCAGAATGGGGTGGTTGGGGAACAGCAAGCAGCAGGGTCTGATCTTTAACCACACGGGGCATGGCGAATGCATATTTTAGCGCAAAGTTTAAGTCAAAGGGCTTACATGTAGTGTCTCAGAAAACAGTAGCTAATTTGACTGTGGTGTAAGCTCCCAGCCTCCCATCTAGATACTAGTCCAGTCCTGCCCCAATCTTGACACAGCTCTGCCTCTGCGTTTGCGCTTCTCCCTTAAATGTAACTATTGGAGTACCCAACTCCTGACTTTTGCATACCAATTTGGCTCTTGTTCTGCAGCTTCTGACTCCTAATCTGGCAGAACTTTCTGACTACTACACTGGCTTATTCTTTGGCTTGCCTTCGACTCTGACCTCCAGTCGCTGACTACACTACAGAACCTGACCCTGTCCGCAACCTGACCCAATTGAAGAATGTATAAAGCTGCAGAGGAGGGAAATGAAATAGCAGAGAATAACTAGTGACTAACGTGAAGGTAACAAATTCTAACAGGATTCGCTTTCCTACATCAGACATTGATAGTGACAAAAAATTGCAATAAGGAAGGGGATTCTGGAATTACAAATAATTGTTTTGCCAATTCTTATTCAGGCCTCATAGTTCAATTTGTCTTCTGTTAAAGGCAGGCCTGGAACACTCAAGTAGATCCAACAACTCCCTACTCAGACAGGATTTAAATTTTTTTACAGACTTTACGAAACACACCAGAATAGCTGTTCTAAAGCTGAGGCCTGAAGGCAGGCCCCTTTGCTGAGTCAGCCCTCAAACTGGAGGTCTCAGTTATTCCCTTATGACAAAAAACTGAGTCTTCTTCCTTACCAAGACAGTTTTCCGTCTGGTTATTCCTGATATCACAGGTTTTTCACCTGAATCAAACCCCCATCTGGGGGTAATTCCCAGCCTTCGACGTGGTCCTTGAATGAATCCTCCATCTGGTTAGCATCTGGTCTGGCTTTGCCCTATTAACACAGGGCTTGGCTCACTGAGCCCTGACTCTGCTTTTCTGGGTTATTCTCTCAACTGGAATGGAAAGCTTTCTCCTTAGCAGTGTTTGTTCATGAGCTCTCAAGCTTTCCCTCTTATATCACATGATCTCTGTTGCCAATGAGCTATCCCACAATTAGCACTCTCACCTGTGTTTAATCCACAGTAACCACTCAATTTAGCCCAAATGGCTTCCCCCAACCAAGAAGTTAGCCTTTTTCTAAATCACAGGCTCATCTCATTACATGTACCTGGCGCAGCCCTTATCCTTTAATCTTCACATTTCATTCATCTGTGTGAAAGACATTCCATTTCCTGGAGGTTAAAGGTTGGTCAAAGAAAGAGCAAAAAGGGCAAACCTCCACAAGTAACAGAAGAAAGTGATGGAGATCAAACATATACTCTTTTTACCTGCCATATTAAACAAAACACCACACCTAGCCATAAACAGGTCAAGAACAGATACTGCTTTGAGGTAGAGGTTTTACTCTACCAGCTTAAGACTGCCACCTGCTGGTGACCATAATATCTACTGTGTTATAAAAGGCTTTCATGATACTGTTTCGATGCAAAGGCGGCCAAATAACATATCTCGTAAGTATAAAATGCCTGCTGTATTAAATTATATAAGCAACACAACTTTTTGCAAGGTCAGTGTTACAGCTTCATAATCTATATATAATGAAAGTCTATAAATACAGTATATGTACATATGCTGTGTAATATTTTCCATTAATTCTCAAGTTATGTAATAACATAGCCATGGCCAGTTGAGCAAGTGATAGTAAACCTTCAGTACAAATTTAAGAAATGCAATTAAAAATTTTCATAATGCCCATTTGATTAGTGACAGGGGAAAATATATTTTTATATTAAATTTATAGACAGCTGCAAAAAGAAAAATATAGTATTTCTTTCCTTAATCAAAATATACATTTCTCTAAATTCATAACATACCTGCTACCTCTCATTTTTCCTCTCATCACTTAAATCTAATATCAAACTGGTTTATGCCACAGTATTTAACTTTATGCCATACCTTCGATGTCTTCTAAAAACCAGTCAAACTATTACTGCCAGAAGGAATCTGGCACTCCAGGCTCAAAGCATTATAGGAAAAAACAAACAAGTATTTGCCTGTTTATGGGTGGGGAAAGTACAAATAAATATTATTCTGGTTTACAAACAGACAGATGGGGGGTTAGCCCTTTAAGTGGGGACATTTAAGGCCATGCTTTGATCCATGCTATTGGTGATGTACTGCCATTTCCAGCATGTAAAAAATATCAGGCTTGGCAAAAACACTAACTTCTCCCTCTTCATATAAGTAAGTGGGAGAAAATGGGGAAGCTCTACCCTCTGTGGAAGGATACGATCACAAACTTATGATTGGAAATGCCATGTATTATGTAAAAAGCAATGGTCTTGAAATTCCAATATACATATATGAAAACCATTCATGTTGGTGTCATTTTAATCCTTGTGAAACGCATTTACTTCCCTGTAGGGCTGAAGCGGCAAGCCGCTGCAGTAACTTTTTCCGACGGAAAAAGCTCTTCCACAATGAGCGGCATGATGTGATAGAGACGTTCATTCCGCTACTTTCATTCCGCTAATTCCACCAGTCCGCTACTTTCATTCTGCTACTTCCAAAGACTGCGAAAATAGTGGAATAATGTTTTTTCCGACAGTTTTTATCTTCCGCAATTTCCACCAGCACTATGAAGTAGCGAAAAATACTTGTTCCCACAGTTTCCGCGATTGTTTAGACAGTTTCCGCGATTATTCTGACAGTTTCCAAATTAGTGAAATGCCGGCAGAATTAGCAGAATGCTAGCGGAAAAGCTGCAGAACGTCATGGGCATTTCTGAAATGGAGGAATGAAATAGCATAATGGAAAAAAGAGTTACCGCTTCAGCCCTACTTCCCTGGCCAGGTGTGGCGGTGCTCCACAACACAAGACTGGGTCCCCTTTTGTTCTCTATTTGATAAATGGTACACCCCACCTCCACCCCCACCCACAGACCTCTGACTCTCTGTCTCCTTACTGAGTTCTGTCAGTCACAATCAACCTTAGTTGTCCCGGGCGCCGGAACCTTTATCCTTTCTGTTCCTCCCTCCAGACACATCTTCAAGCAAGCTCTTCCCACTGCTCCAGTCCAGTTCAAGCCCATGCCTCCGGGTGAGTCTTGCTTCTCACGTTCGTGGAGTTCCCACCCAGCTCCTGGCCCTGCTCTGCCACAGAACTCTTACTCAGCTCCTACCTCCATCCCAATCTGCCTGGCCCCTGGCTAGCACAGTTACAGTGCCTTAGGAGCTACCTCACCTCATCAAATTGCCTGCACTCGGCCAGCCTGTGCTAGCCTAGCCAGTACAGACTCTCTTTAAAGGGCCCAACTCCCTCAACTAGCCTGTCCTGTTACACAAAGCATAATGATATAAGAAAAGTACAAATTAAATTTATTATAGAAAGGCAATAAAATGCAACTTTATAATCACTCTCAGAAGCTGTTTTGAAGCCAGACAGATTAAGTAAAGGTGGACCCGCAATGCAGTCTATGGAACAATGGGTGGTAGGTAACACATGCCAGAACACTACATGTAATGATATACAAAACAACTTGGAAAGACCAGTCATACACTTCCTACAGTGCTGGTAGGAAATTTTTCATCAGCAGGCAAAACTTTGGACAACAAAGCTATAAATTCAGTTAACGCTAAACTAATCAAATAATATGAGTTAGATGTAAGCCAAGCACAAATTTTTTTTTGTTCGCTCGGGTACCACCTGAATGGAAGAACCTAACTCTAGAGGTGTGAAAAGGAATTTCCTAATAACTGAACTGGAGAGGGATATTTTAAGATAGGACTATCAAGTGAAGTGACTGTGTTATTGTGTCACCCTCATTGTGGCCCTTTGTTTTCAGCAGCAACTGTCTCTCTTATAATAATGTCAAATTTATTTGGGTAGGCTTGCCTCTGTGTCTTAACATGTTAGAATTCTGTAAACAGTTTCAGCAAATGCACACACACTGCCTTCAGAGTAAAAGAAAGCTACCCAAATGATTTTCCTTATTTACTTTAACTTGAACCCTTTTTTTAATTTAAAAAAAATGCTTTTTTTTACTCTAAAGGTAGCGTGTGCACATTTGCTGAAACTGTTTACAGGTTTCTAACATGTTAAGACACAGAGGCAAGCCTACCCAAATAAATTTGATCTTATTTATTTATTTATTCATTCAAATGTATATGCCACCCTTCCTGCAGAGCCTCAGGGTGGCTTACAATCCAAAACACAACAACAACAACAACAATAAAAATAATGCCATAAATACCTTCCCTCGAAACTCCCACCCAACCCTACCCAAAAACCCAATCAATCACTGCCCACCAAATGCTTTTTCAAATAAAAAAGTGTTACACCACCTCTTAAGATGCTCAGACTCGGGCTCAAGCAAACCTCCTGGGGAACGGAGTTCCACTAAACTGGGGCAGCAACTGATAATGCCCTCCTGCACACCCCGTCCTACGGAAAAGGGTAACAGATGGAACCTACAAGATGGTGCTCCCGGCCAACTGCAGAGATGCAATGGGACATGGTAGGACAGGTGGTCTTTCAGATATATGGCACCCAGATCATTTAGGGCTTTAAAAGGTCCAAACCAGCACCTACCAAACAGTCACCAAAGGCATCCCTACACAGAGCGCACTGTAATAATCTAGCCTTGAGGTGACAAAGGCATGGACAAAAGTGGCCAGATCTGAGTCAGAAAGAAAAGTCTGCAGCATCCTCACCAGATGGAGTTGGTGAAAAGTGTTCCTGGACATTGCCACCACCTGATGTTGCAGGCGCAGTGAGGGATACAAAAGCACTCCAAGGCTGTGAACCTGACCAGAGGGGGTGGAATCCATCAAGGACAGGTGTACCAATCCACTCCAATACCAGCCAACCATCATCACTTCAGTCTTGTCAGGATTCAGCTTCAACTGACTCACCCTCATCCAGTCTCTGACAGCAGCCAGGCATTGGTAAGTGCCAAGACAGCGGAAATCGGGTCGGATGAAAAAGAGAGGTAGAGCTGAAACAGAGGTAGAGCCGAGTTTCATCAGCATATTGATGACACCTCACCCCAAACCTCTGAATGACCTCACCCAGCAGCCTCAGATAAACACTCAACAAGAGGGGAGACAGAATAAAACCCTGTGGGACACCACAGGGGAGGTTCAGAGGGGATGACGAGCAATCACCAATCACCACCTGCTGGGAGTTCCCCATCAGGAAAGAACAGAATAACTCAAGAGTAGTTCCACACACCCCCACCAGGTCACACAGTCATGTCAACACGACCTCATGATCAACTATATCAAAGGTATATTTTTTATATATAAAAGAATCTAACAAGAACAACAAGGTAGAATTCCCCTTGTCCATCTCAAGGTACAGATCATTGACCAAAGCCACAAGCGCAGTCTCTGTGCTGTACCCAGGATAAAAACCTGACTAAAATGGGTCCAGGAATCCAATAGCACTGAGATGATCCTGGAGCTGTCGGGCAACCACCAATTCAATAACATTACCTTAAAAGGGAAGTTTAGAGATAGGCCAATAGCTGGCTAGGGATTCAGCATTCAAAGATGATTTCTTAAGCAGATGATGGACTACTACATTTTTAAGGGTGTCTGACATCCTCCAATCCCGAAGGAGGTACTGACAACCCCAGCCAACAACAGCCCCAACTATCCCAGCTGGCTTTCATTAGGCAGGATGGACAAAGGATCTAATTCACAACTGGTTGCCCTCATCATCCCAAGCAGCTCTCTCACATCAGAGGGCAATACCAATTGAAACCGATCAAAATAAACATGACAAGACTGAACTTCCATAACCACAAACTCCGACTCTGCAGTTAAACTGGCAGCGCCCAAGTTGTGGTGAATATGAGTGATTTTGTTTGCAAAGTAATTGATGAAGATGTCACTGCGGACATTAGAGGACTCCATTTCCTGGTGGAGACAGACCGGGTTAACCAGGCCCCTCACCACCTGTAACAGCTCCACTAGACGAGACTTTGCTGATGCGATGATAGTGGAGAAGAAAGCTTTCTTCGCCACCATCACAGCCACAGCATAATCCTTAAAAAATTATCTATGCTGCAATCGGCCAGCTTTAGCACAAGCTGAGTGCCACCTGCACCAGGGGCGGTGGGCCCTCCAGGAAAGCAGGGGCAATGCCCCTCCTAGCCCCCCAGGGCTTCCCCCACCGGCAGCAGGTTCCCTGGCAGCTTTTTTTAAAAAAAACCAACAACCAGCCGAGGTCGGCATCACGCTGAATGTGCGGAGCCACCTCGAAGAACCTTGTTTAGCAAGGCAGAAACCTTCTGAAGGTTTCTGCCTTGCTAAACAAGGTTCTTTGAGGTGGCTCCGCACATTCTCACCGACTGTGTGCGCGCGCACACGCACACAGTCGGTGACTCAAGTCAGCCCCCCCCCGAAGGCTTCCTAAGGAAGCCTTCAGGGTCAAAAGGGAACTGTTCTCCCTTTATGCGGAGTGGGTGGCTAGAAGAGCCGTCCATTACACATAAAGGGACCCTGCAATGCAAGAGTGCCTCAGGGGGCACTCTTTCATTGCAGGGGCCGGCAGAGGGAAAATTCATATGGGGGCGCCCAACAGAGGTGCCTCCAGTATGAACTAAGAGCTGCTGATGGGCGGGCAGCTCTTTAGCGTCCCCGAGTCTCTTCCTCCCTCCCTCCCTCCCTGTCAGGGAGGGAGGGAGGAAGGGCCTTGGGGAGGCGAAGAGCTGCCTGCACGTTCCCTGGAGAAGCGGCGGAGAGGAGTCAGCAGCCCCAGGATGATGGTGAGTAATTAAATTGCGGGTCCCGGCATGGGGGGAGTGGGGGGGGCACATGGTGGGAGGGAGGAGTGGAGGGGGGCACATGAAGGTGAGTGTGGGCACACGG
>QEPC01004190.1:321610-347400 GCA_003113815.1 Sphenodon punctatus | reverse complement strand
CTAAGTCTCAAAAATAATAAATATGTCAAAATCTATCAAATCTATCAAATCAGTTTGTATCAATGTAAGTAAAACATTCTTAATGAGCCAGAGATGTATTAACACACCATACAATGATTGTGCTTTAGGAAGACAACTAAAAAATTTGTTATGGTGCCAGATTATAGTACAAAAAATTACATTTTTTTAAAAGAAGAGATATACTAACTTGGCATTATGAGTGTAGGCCCTAACCCTACAAAGAGACATTCAGATACCCAATACATTTTTAGTAGTCTCATTCAATTCTTCTAGAACTCTAAAAAGCCTTTAGACCTTGGGTGAAAACAGATATGACACTAACTCCACTTTAACACAGCTTTAACATTTCTTATGCATGTTGCAGGACTGTAGTACAGTACAGTCATTTATGCAGGGCTGTAGTACAGTACAGCCATTTATGGCTGTACTGCCATAAATGGCAGTAGTTAGAATGTGTAAAAATAGGCGCATATATAATTGTTTATAACTGAATTCTAGTTAAGCAAGAAAATGCAATACCCTTCCAGTTACAGAAAGGACAGGATAAAAACATTTTGTACTAGCATCTCTGGACAAGATGGTAGTAAGTTAATAATAATAAAAAATATAAAATGATTTCCCCTTTTCCCACTAAAAGTTTTAAGGTGAAACAAGATGTCAATTGAAAGAGATTTTTAAGAGTCTCTGTGATTTAACTTTTCAGGTTAGATCAAATATTCTTAGAGTGCACTCGTATATATTACACACACACACACACACACACACACAAACGAGTAATTCAGTTCTTACTGTGTGTCATAACTGGCATTGCTTCTGTTAGAGAACAACCATACCAACAAAAAAAAAGTCTTTCAAACTATAAACTTTGATTCCTGCAGTTTTCTTTCCATAAAATTGTGTAATAAGTGTTAAGTTTTGCCATTTTTATATGTAAGTTTTGCCATTTTTATATGGTGATGCTTTTACAGTTGTGGTAGATGTGGTGATGTCAGCTATAATAAGGAATAACAGATGGTCCTGGAGTGAAGAACAAAGTATTTTCCAGCATCTGGATGGCTATGGAAGCTGAATGAGTAGGGCTTTCATTTTAACTCCACCCATTACTACCCTCTATTTAATTGAGTATGAGTATTTTTACATCCCTTATAATTTCATTTAAATGCAATGTTCATATTTTTCTTAGTTAAATTCAGTTCTTGTTATTTTTCTGATGTTTGCAGAGACGTAACTACATGCTACACACTCATTTAATTATGCAGTACACTCTTGCCCTGATCCAAGATCAGCATGCATGCAGACCAAAACTTGTACTGTGCATGTGCACAATGTGTGTGTGCGTGCAAGTGAAGAGGGACCCAGGGAAACTCCCCTGCCTCCTGACTCCACAACAACATAGACAGGGAGAAGTGGCTGCCATGGTGGTGGTGGGGTTGGGAGGCAGGGGACTTTCCCCAAGCCTCCCTGCATACGCATACCGTGTATGCATGCACAATTCAAAGTTATGATCTGAGCACTCCTAAAGGATCAGCCAGGAGTGCCTACCTGTGGGTACTGCCTGTTAGCCTTGTTCATATGTCATGGGCTCGAAGGGAGGCATTCTCGGTTGCTACCCTGATACTATGAAACTTCCTTCTCCCAGAAGTTGGCTTGAGTCCAAGCCTAAGCACCTTCCAGAAGTGGTGTAAAATGTTTTTGTTTGAAAAGGTATTTGGCAAGCGGGGATAGGGGATTAGGGTGGTTTTGGGGAATGAGGAATAATGTCTTGGACTTTTGGTGGGGGGGAGGGTATGAGCCGAGGTGGGGGCTAGGGTTGTGTGGGTTGAAATGGAGGGGTTAGTGGGTGGAATTTAGGGTTTCTTTTTAATAGTTTTAATATGTTTTAATATGTTTTTTCTTTTTATTTTATATTGCTGTAAGCCACCCTGAGCCTTCAAGAGATGGGCGGTATAAAAATTTGAATCAATAAAATAAAATAATAAATAAACGTATTAATGCCTTTAATTTAAAGAATTTGGGGGGATGCTGAAACTTCATAATACCCAGATAACTAAACCCATGTATTTTATTAAACCATCCTTAAATGTATCCATATTAACACACCAGTTGAGCAGTCAGGACCACAATTCAATTTCAATCATACTCCCCTAATTCTGTGCACACAGTGGCAGAATAGTGCCACAATGAGCTACAGGCCTTTTAAAACAGTCAGTGCCTCACGTAGGTTGTGCTGACTGAGCTGTAGGTACCAAACAGGAAGGAGGACTGCAACTAATTGAGCACCTGCGGGAAGGCATGGCTCAGGTCAAGCCGAGGAAGCCCAATGTGGTGAGAGAAGCAGGACCTAGAGGAGATTTCCTGAAGGAATGGAGAAGCCAGAGGATTGTTGTCTGGCCAAAGACTTTTGAGTAATCTAAGACTAGCCAGCTAGAAGGGGTGCCTGGCTAGGCTAGACATTAGAGGTGGGAATTCCGGTTCTCCCACGATCCGATATTGCTGGTATTTGGGTGTATCAGCTTAATCCGATAAATCCAATATTTACCTGTACTGGCATACCGGATTTTTAACACTGGCTGCGGTACCGAATTTTTTACATTGCAGCCATTGAAGTCAATAGCCGCAATGTAAAAAATCTGGTACCGCGGCCAATGTCAAAAATCCGGTATGCCGATACCGGTAAATCCGGTACCGGGGAGATCCAATACCGGTACATCCGGTATCCTCCCCAGTGTCCCACCCCTAAAAACTGTGTGAGAGTCAGTAGCTTTTTCCTGGTTTAGAGACTGTATAGGAGTGAAAGACACTATATGAGAGACATTGTATAGACTACAGAGGGTCATCATAAAGGACTGCTGAGCTAAAATCCCCAAGGCAAGCAGTTGGTTGAGCCCTAATCCTGCATGAACTGTGGCTGCATTCTCACCTGCGGAGGCAGTGGTGGCAACGGGAGGGGTGAGGGAGACACGGCAGCGCAGAGGAGTCGGCAGCCGGAAAAAGAGCTGTTGTGAATGGGGATCTGTCGCAGCTTCTCTCGCGCATGTCAGGGTGCAAAATCCTGTCCTGACATGCGTGAGAGAAGCCACAGCAGATCCCCGTTCGCACTGGCTCTTTTCCCGGCCGCTGGCTCCTTCGCGCTGCTGTGTCTCCCTCGCCCCTCCTGCTGCCACCACCACAGGTGAGAATGCAGCCTTACACCCTGAGGAGCCCACGTTGTCACACACACCTATAAATTCAGCAAAGAACTGACGTGTATGTTTATAGTTAATCACATGCTGAAGTCCATAGAAGTTAATGGGACTTAGGGTGTTTTTAGATGAGCAACTCCCCACCCATTATTCATGTTGCAGGGCCACACTGGTGCCCTGTGCAGCCGTACAACGTGTATGATGAGTGGGGGATTGGTGGGTAATGTCCACATTAGTCTAAAGATATTCTTGTGTGTTTGCAGGACCCTATTACTTATATGTACGAGCAGAAGCCCGATAACGTAAGCCTGATAATGTAAGACTATTGAACTAGTGTGTTCTAAAGAACCTGTCAGGCACCAAGCAGAGTTAGGGCAGAGTGGCAACAGGACCAGGAAGGAGTTTAAGCAGGATCAGGGTTTAGCGAGCATCAAATCCAAGGGACAATCCAACAGCGTGGTCAGAGTCAAGGTGAAAGGTCAAGCCGGAAGTCTTGCCGGAAGTCAAGCCAGAATCCAGAACTTCAAAAACAGACACGTTGGGCTGGAGCAGGAACATGAATGCAGGAGGCCTAAGCACTGCTCTGCCTTACGTCTGCTTCCTGTCATGTGCCTTTTATACTGGGTAGGCACAACAGAGGCCAATCAGACCCTGGTGGGTGAGGAGCCCCATCGGACTGTCCAGGCAGTGCAGCAGAACCTACAGGACTGGGACAAGAGCTTGAACCTGACTATAATGGTGGCATGCTTGTGCTGCAGAGGTGGCCACCTCCTCCAGGGTCCCATGGGTGCCGATTTGAATCCAGGTCCTTACACAAGCACACACATTTAATAATTAAAACAAATACATATAATTACATTATGTAACACTAGTAATAAAAAATGTAATGTTCTTCTAGTTACCAAAGAATCACTAAATGTACTAAACAATTTTGCTCAATGTATTCTTATTTTGCCACTGGAAAAATACTTTGAACATGTAAAGTCCTACACGGTCTGGGTTCCTCCTATCTGCGACACCGCCTCACTCTCCATGCCCTGGATCGACCCTTGCGGTCCGCTGGGAGCACCCTTCTTGATGTCCCCCGGGTGGTGTGGAGGGCTACAATGGAGAAGCTACAATGGAGAGGGTGTTCTCGGTGGCTGTGAAACTCCCTTCTGGCTGAGGCCCAGATGGCCCCAGACCTTGCCCCGGACCTTGTCTCATTTCGACAACAGTGCAAGACCTGGCTGTTCTGCGAGGCCTTTGGTGAGGGAGGTGGGTGAAGAATGGGCAAGGGGAGGATGGGGTTTTTATTTAATTATTTGTATGCCTCCCTTTTATGAATATTTTTAAATATTTTAACTTTTGTAAGCTGCCATGAGCTGCCAAGGCAGGAGAGGAAGGGTATAAATAATGAAAATACATAAATAAACAAATAATTAATTAATCATGTGCTAGATGAGCTCCTCTCAATGGTTGTTCCCTCCAGGTATGTCAGTGAACTCAAATGTAGGAGATTTAAGTTTAATGGGAGGGAAATATGACTGAACAGACACACCCATTCCTGCAGATGCATATGTGAGACCACCCGCATAACTGTGAAGCCTTCCTCCCTCACAAAAAAGTTAGTAATTACTGTCCTACCAGATAGCTGTTAAGAGTTTCAGGCAAATCTTCCAACCTCTTTCATAAGTATATGCCAACGGTTAAGATTGCTGCTATTGAGATCAAAAGGAAACACATGATTTCCTATACCATAAGAAATGAGTGTTTCAGTAAGTTATTAATTCTTAATTATGAATTATTATTATTAATGTTATTATCTATTTTTATAAAACACCAGCGATGTACCTAGTGCTATACAATCAATAGTTATAGACAGGTCCCTACCCCCAAGGGGCTTACAATCTAAGAGACAAGGGAGGGGGAGACAAGGGAGAAGCAAACGTCAGGAAAGACAAGAGTACATTCATGAGGTTGAGAAGTTGCAGGTGCATGAGCTTCACTTAGTTACAGAGAACTAGATTCTTACTCTGAGTGGAGGGGGGGAAGAGGACACAGTTTCACTCATAACAAACTAGGAAAGGCCTGACAGAAGAGCTGGGTTTTCAGGAAGGATTTGAAAGTTGAGAGGGAGGGAGCAGAGCAAACATATCCAGGGAGGGAGTTCCAGGCATGGAGGGCAGCAAGGGAAAAGGGGCACAGACATTTAGAGGAGCAGGGGGGTTGCAAGCAGGCAAGGGTGGGAGGAGAGCCCGGGCAGGAGTATGGCGGGATACAAAAACACAGAGACATGGGGAAGCAAGGCCATGAAGAGCCTTGAAGGTGAAGCCCAGGAGCTTGTGCTAAATGCGTTCACATAGAGAGAGCCAGTGTAGGGCAGAGAAGAGGGGGTGAACGAGGTCAAAGTGACAGGCAAGGTGGATGATTTTGACCACGGAGCGTTGAACAGAGATGAGGGGGGCAAGATCAGAGCAGGTGAGGTCAGTAAGGAGGAAGTTACAGTAGTCAAGACGAGAGATGACTAGAGCATGGACGAGGGTTATTTATTTATTTATTTATTTATTTTCAAACTTTTACTACCGCGCCCCTCCTGCCACAGGCAGCTCGGGGCGGCTTACAATTCATCAAACAACATTTAAAACAACAATTTAAACAACTAAGAGGAGGACGAGAAAATAACACGATACCCAAAAAAAAACTCCACCCCCTCACCCATCTCCCCCACCAAATGCCTGGTGGAACACCCAGGTCTTACAACTTCTCCGAAAAGAGGGGAGATCCAGGGCCAATCGGGCCTCCATCGGAAGGGTGTTCCACAGCCATGGAGCGGCCACCGAAAAAGCCCTCCCCTGCGTGGCCCCCCAGAAGACTCAGGGGATCTCGAGCAGGGTGCTCCCTGATGACCGCAGGGGTCGATCCAGCACCTGGGGAGTGAGGTGGTCCCGCAGATAGGTAGGGCCTAGGCTGTTTAGGGCTTTATAGGCCAAAACCAACACCTTGAATCGGGCCCAGAAAACCACCGGCAGCCAGTGCAGAGAGCAGAGCACTGGTGTAATGTGCTTCCGGTGGACCAGTCCTACCAGAAGACAGGCCACCACATTCTGCACCAGTTGCAGTTTCCGAGCCGTCACCATGGGTAGCCCCATGTAGAGTGCGTTACAGTAGTCCAATCTGGAGGTGATGAAAGCATGGATGATGGTGGCCAGGTCAGAGCCCGAGACAAACGGCCGAAGCTGTCACACCAGATGTAATTAGCGAAAGGTACTCCTCGCCACAGCCTCCATCTGGGCATCCAGGCAGAGCTGAGCATCGAGGAGCACCCCTAGACTTCGTACCTGGGGTACCAATGGAGGGCAGACGCTGCCAAAACCGGGGGCCACCATCTCCAGCACCTTACCTACCAACATCACCTCCGACTTGTCAGGATTCAGCCTCAGTCGGTTAGTCCTCATCCAGCCCCCCACAGCCATCAAACACCAAGTAAGCACCAAGACTGCAGGGCCTGGGTCTGTTGAAAAAGAGAAATACAGCTGGGTGTCATCAGCATATTGATGACACCGCAAGTCAAACCTCCTGATCACATCACTGAGTGGCTTCATGTATACACGGAACAGGAGAGGGGACAGAACCAAACCCTGGGGGACTCCACACAAGAGATCTCAGTATGATGAAAAAGACTCCCCAAGAACCACTCGCTGTGTTCTACCGGTCAGAAAACAGCAGAACCATTCAAGAATAGTCCCGCCCACCCCTGCACAGTCCCACAGTCACGTCACCAACATCCCGTAATCAACTGTATCAAACGCAGCCGAAAGATCTAATCGAACTAACAGGGTCGAATAACCCCGGTCCATTTCCCGGTGCAGATCATCCACCAAAGCCACAAGCACAGTCTCGGTGCCATACCCCAGACGAAATCCCGACTGAAAGGGGTCCAGATAACCGATGCAGTCAAGATGTCCCTGCAGCTGCTGAGCCACTACCTGTTCAATAACCTTCCCTAAAAAGGGAAGGTTAGAGACAGACCGATGCTGGCAAGGGAGTTAACGTCAAGCAATGGTTTCTTGAGCAGAGGCCGAACCACTGCCTCTTTGAGACAGACCGGTACTCTGCCCTCCCGAAGGGAGGCGCTGACCACCCCAGTCAGCAATGGCCCCACTGTCTCCCGGCAGTATTTAATCAGCCAGGACAGGCAAGGATCTAATTCACAAAATGTGGCCATAACAGTCCCAAGAACACCAACCACATCGGCGGGTGTCACCGGCTGAAATTTATCCCACGAAACCAGACAAGACGGGGCTTCCATAACCTCCAGTTCCCCATATGTATTGATTGCGGCACTGAAGTCATGGTGAATCTGAGCGATTTTACCCACAAAATAATCCACAAACATGTCACAGCGAGCAACAGATGACTCCACTCCAAGGCGGAGGCAGGCTAGACTGACCAGCCCCCGCACCACCCAGAAAAGCTCCGCTGGACGGNGGGAGGAGAGCCCGGGCAGGAGTATGGCGGGATACAAAAACACAGAGACATGGGGAAGCAAGGCCATGAAGAGCCTTGAAGGTGAAGCCCAGGAGCTTGTGCTAAATGCGTTCACATAGAGAGAGCCAGTGTAGGGCAGAGAAGAGGGGGTGAACGAGGTCAAAGTGACAGGCAAGGTGGATGATTTTGACCACGGAGCGTTGAACAGAGATGAGGGGGGCAAGATCAGAGCAGGTGAGGTCAGTAAGGAGGAAGTTACAGTAGTCAAGACGAGAGATGACTAGAGCATGGACGAGGGTTATTTATTTATTTATTTATTTATTTTCAAACTTTTACTACCGCGCCCCTCCTGCCACAGGCAGCTCGGGGCGGCTTACAATTCATCAAACAACATTTAAAACAACAATTTAAACAACTAAGAGGAGGACGAGAAAATAACACGATACCCAAAAAAAAACTCCACCCCCTCACCCATCTCCCCCACCAAATGCCTGGTGGAACACCCAGGTCTTACAACTTCTCCGAAAAGAGGGGAGATCCAGGGCCAATCGGGCCTCCATCGGAAGGGTGTTCCACAGCCATGGAGCGGCCACCGAAAAAGCCCTCCCCTGCGTGGCCCCCCAGAAGACTCAGGGGATCTCGAGCAGGGTGCTCCCTGATGACCGCAGGGGTCGATCCAGCACCTGGGGAGTGAGGTGGTCCCGCAGATAGGTAGGGCCTAGGCTGTTTAGGGCTTTATAGGCCAAAACCAACACCTTGAATCGGGCCCAGAAAACCACCGGCAGCCAGTGCAGAGAGCAGAGCACTGGTGTAATGTGCTTCCGGTGGACCAGTCCTACCAGAAGACAGGCCACCACATTCTGCACCAGTTGCAGTTTCCGAGCCGTCACCATGGGTAGCCCCATGTAGAGTGCGTTACAGTAGTCCAATCTGGAGGTGATGAAAGCATGGATGATGGTGGCCAGGTCAGAGCCCGAGACAAACGGCCGAAGCTGTCACACCAGATGTAATTAGCGAAAGGTACTCCTCGCCACAGCCTCCATCTGGGCATCCAGGCAGAGCTGAGCATCGAGGAGCACCCCTAGACTTCGTACCTGGGGTACCAATGGAGGGCAGACGCTGCCAAAACCGGGGGCCACCATCTCCAGCACCTTACCTACCAACATCACCTCCGACTTGTCAGGATTCAGCCTCAGTCGGTTAGTCCTCATCCAGCCCCCCACAGCCATCAAACACCAAGTAAGCACCAAGACTGCAGGGCCTGGGTCTGTTGAAAAAGAGAAATACAGCTGGGTGTCATCAGCATATTGATGACACCGCAAGTCAAACCTCCTGATCACATCACTGAGTGGCTTCATGTATACACGGAACAGGAGAGGGGACAGAACCAAACCCTGGGGGACTCCACACAAGAGATCTCAGTATGATGAAAAAGACTCCCCAAGAACCACTCGCTGTGTTCTACCGGTCAGAAAACAGCAGAACCATTCAAGAATAGTCCCGCCCACCCCTGCACAGTCCCACAGTCACGTCACCAACATCCCGTAATCAACTGTATCAAACGCAGCCGAAAGATCTAATCGAACTAACAGGGTCGAATAACCCCGGTCCATTTCCCGGTGCAGATCATCCACCAAAGCCACAAGCACAGTCTCGGTGCCATACCCCAGACGAAATCCCGACTGAAAGGGGTCCAGATAACCGATGCAGTCAAGATGTCCCTGCAGCTGCTGAGCCACTACCTGTTCAATAACCTTCCCTAAAAAGGGAAGGTTAGAGACAGACCGATGCTGGCAAGGGAGTTAACGTCAAGCAATGGTTTCTTGAGCAGAGGCCGAACCACTGCCTCTTTGAGACAGACCGGTACTCTGCCCTCCCGAAGGGAGGCGCTGACCACCCCAGTCAGCAATGGCCCCACTGTCTCCCGGCAGTATTTAATCAGCCAGGACAGGCAAGGATCTAATTCACAAAATGTGGCCATAACAGTCCCAAGAACACCAACCACATCGGCGGGTGTCACCGGCTGAAATTTATCCCACGAAACCAGACAAGACGGGGCTTCCATAACCTCCAGTTCCCCATATGTATTGATTGCGGCACTGAAGTCATGGTGAATCTGAGCGATTTTACCCACAAAATAATCCACAAACATGTCACAGCGAGCAACAGATGACTCCACTCCAAGGCGGAGGCAGGCTAGACTGACCAGCCCCCGCACCACCCAGAAAAGCTCCGCTGGACGGGATTTAGCAGATGCTATGATGGTAGCAAAAAACTCCTTTTTTGCTGCCTGTATAGCTACGGCATAGGCTTGTAAACTGGGTCTGACGCAGTCTGTCAGTTTCAGCACGCGAACAAAGCCACCGTCGCCCCAACCGCCACCCTTCTCGCTTCAGCTCCCGCAGATCCTTGGAGAACAAAGGAAGCCTGCGGAGCTGTTGCCTAGGCAGTGGATGCCTAGGAGCTGTCCGATCAATGGCCTCTGTCAGCAAGGTATTCCATAACAAGACAGGTCATTGATGGAACAGTTGTCAAGGTCAGAGGGGAACTCACCCAGAGCCTTCCGGAACCGATCTGGTCCCATCAGTATCTGAGGGAAAACCATCTGAATCGGTTCTGCACCTTTCCGGAGGCAGACATGCGCCAGGAGCGAGGCCTGCAGGACATAATGGTCCGTCCATGACAAGGGTACAGCTGATAGCTCCCCCACTAACAGAACACCCACCTCAAGGCCGGTGCAAAAGACAAGGTCTAAGGTATGTCCCCCCTGATGTGTCGGGCCGATAACTCTCTGGGACAGGTCCATGGTTGCCATGGCGGCCATAAACTCATGCTCTGCTCCCATAAGGTCAGCGTCGGAGTGAATGTTTAAGTCCCCCAAGACTACTGACTTTGGGGACCGCAACACCACCTCTGCTAAAGCATGTAGGGAGGCTGCACAGGTAGGTGCACGGTATACAAGCAGCACTCCCAAACTGTCACCCACCAAATCAAACACAAGGTGAAGACCCTCAATACCTGATATTGATTGCTCCAGATACCTCCTCACATTCCAACCCTCCTTAAAAATCATGGCTACACCACCCACCCAACCCCATCCCTCCGAGCGTGGCTGATGCTGCGCGAAATACCCGGCTGGAACAAGGTCAGCCAAAATGGGCCCTGACTCATTGTCCAGCCAGGTTTCCATGATACATATGAGATCGGCGGCATGGTCCAGGATTACCTCCTGGACAGCTGTTGCCTTAATCACCACCGATCTCGCATGTAACAGCAACACCACATGGCATGGGGTCCCCTGACCGAGAACCACCTGTCCATTTGCCTGGGGGGTAGTGAGCGGAACTGTAATAAACACCTGTCCCGTCTCACTGATCTCACCTCACCCCAATTGGGACCATATCTCCCCCGGCCTGTCATGACCATAATGGCTGCTCCCTCCCCGCCGGCCCTGCTTCCTCCCCCAGCTGCCCCACCCTGGCAGCAGGGGAGTTCTTCCCTCCCCCGCCCCATAAACATTCCCCATCCCTCCTCCCTAACCCATTCACTCCCCCTCCAAACATCCCTCCCCCTCCAAATAATAAAATATAATACAAAAGACCCCCACACCCTCTAGCCCTAGCATAAACACCACAAAATAAACCCCTCTAATCCTCCCACCAAGTTCCCACCTCCTCAGACTTCCCAAAAGTTCCAAGCTAAGGGCCACACCTAAGGGTCTTTGGCATGGCGGAGCCGGCAGGCATGCCGCTCTTCAGCCCTCTCAGGCTGGAAACCTCGCCCCAAAGCCACCGGGGGAAGCCCCTTTGGTCCCACCCCCTCTCCCTCTGCCACCGGGAGAGGGGAGAAATAAAACAGGGGCCACACCTAAGGGCCCTTAGGTGCAGTGGCACTGCTCTTCAGCACTCTCGGGCTGGAAACCCCGCCGCCGGGGGGAGCCCCTTTGGTTCCGCCCCCTCTCCCTCTGCCACCAGGTGAGGGGAAAAATAGAACAGGGGCCAAGGATATCTTAGTTATAAGTTATATCTTAGTTAGATATAAGTTAGTTATCTTGCCTCTATCAGTGGCTTGTGTAATATTTCAAAATAAAACAAATCTTCTGTAACAAAACTGGTTGCTGCTGCAACATGGAGTGAAAAATACCTTTTCTACTCATGCGCTGTTCAACTGATGCCAGGAAGCATGAGTTTTGGCAAACATTATTTTAGTATGTGTAATACTGCATACCCCTAAAACTGGGAAGGAGACTATCTGGTCCTCAATTTTAGGACTGTTCCTGCCAAGGCAGAGAGAGAGAGACCTATAGCCACAGTTCTCTTATGAGTCTGTGGATCAGTCCCCAATCTGGGGCACAGGAGGTTGTGAATCTGAATCTCTTTTTGATGGTGACTCATCCATTTCTTTTCAGTCAACACCCTGCCCTTCAAGGCATGGAATTCTGAGCTGTTTCCTCATTTTCTAAATAAGTTTACAGCAAGGTGATACAAGGGCAAAGTGAGGAATACAGCCTAGCATTCCAAATATGGCTACTCCCAACAGCTTAACTACCAAGTCATAAAACTCATGCTATTGCACCATCCTAACACAATTATCAAACTTTGTATATTGTTCACTAAGTCCTTCAGTGATGGCTGAATTAAAAAGAAACTGGGGTTACTCACCTGTAACCTTGTTTCTTCGACATGGGCTCTGTCACTCACACCAGTGGGTTCTGCGACTGCGCAGTACTGGCTGTAAGAAGCTTTTCCTAGCAGTTAACTGCATGCTCTCAGAGCACGTGCCTGACTGGCCGCCATTTTGGCAGACTTCTGGAGTCACTATATAAGGCAGGGTAGGGTGTGCGTCACCTCAGTTCCTTCCAACCCCTACATCTTAATTATGTTTCAAGTAGATGCAGAGGGGTGGGTGTGAGTGACGGAGCCCATCTTGAAGAACCAAGGTTACAGGTGAGTAACCCTGGTTTCTTCTTTGAGTGGGGCTCTGTTACTCATACCAGTGGGAGTTTAGAAAAGCAGTCTTCCCTTAGGGGGGAAGGAATTTACTTGAATAGAGACTGAAGGACGGCATTCCCAAAGCCAGCATCTGCATGAGCTGCAAGCATAGTGTTTGGCAAAGGTATGTGCAGAGCTCCATGTGGCTGCTTTAAAGATTTGTTCTATAGGGTACTTGCGATGCAAGGCAGCTGAGGTAGCCATAGCTCGAGTGGAATGTCCCTTGAGACCCTCTGGAGGTTGTTTGTTCAATAACATGTAGCAGAGGGAGATGCATTCCGTTAACCAGGAAGAGATGAGGTGAGACCCTGTTTCCCAGTGAGGGTCCCCCAGAGGTGATGAAGAGGGAATTGGATTTTCAAAAAGGTTTAGTCCTTTCGAAGTAAAAAGACAAGGCTTTCTTGATGTCCAGCATGTGCAGAGCCAATTCCCCCCAGGAGGAGAGAGGCCTCAGGAAGAAAACTGGCAATACAATGTCCTGAGAAATATGGAATGTGGAGACCATCTTTGGTCGAAACGTTGGAGAAAAATGTAGGATGACTTTATTGTTGTGGAAGATTAGGAATGTAGGGAGTACCGAAAAGGCTGCTATTTCACTTGCCCTTCTGGCAGAAGTCAGGGCTACCAGCATGCAGAGTTACAGACCTTTAGTAACAGCAGGTGTAGTGAGCAAGTTGCCAGTGGCTTGAAAGGAGGTAGGATCAGTCTCCCCCGAACGAGGTTTAAGTCCCATGGGGGACTAGGGTCACAAACAGGTGGGGAAATGTTGTGGAGTCCTTTGAGGAAGTGTTTCAAGACTGGGTGCAAAAAGGTCAGATGACCATCGACAGGTGATGGGAAGGCAGAGATTGCAGCAAGGTGGACCTTTATTGAGGATGGGCCCAGTCCTTACGATTTAAGAGGGGCCATGTAGGTCAGGAGGTTTGTGATGGTAGCTGCTTAAGGACATATTTGTTGAGAAGCTGCCCATATGGAAAATCGCCTTCCGTGACTTAGGACGGACCCTTCGATCCACTGGGGACGCCTATCTGGAGGTCCCCCGTGTAAGGCGGGGGGCCACCATGGAGAGGGCATTCTCGGTGGTCGGGCCACGGTTGTGGAACTCCCTTCCGAAGGAAGCCCGCCTAGCCCCGGGTCTGCTCGCCTTTCAGCGGGCATGCAAGACTTGGCTGTTTGCCCAGACCTTGGGTGGGAGGGGGGTAAATGGGGGAGATTGGTGGGGTAGGGATTTGGGGGAATTGGAGGGTAGGGTTAGGGTTGGGGTTTTTAAAATTATTTTAAAATTGATGTCGGTTTTAATGTATTTTATTGTTTTATTGTATTGCTAGCTGCCCCGAGATGCTGTGGGCATGAGGGGACGGCATAGAAATGCCACGAAATAAAATAAATAAATAAAAAGCAAGCAGACCTATTTCCAGTTGACCCCATTTGGAGAACAGATCCAGAGCAACAGACCTGTTGAGCATCCACTTGTGCTGCATAGTGAGTGCCCTGCTAAGTACGTCTGCAATCACGTTGGATTGACCCGCCAGGTGAGTCGTGATGGGATGAACGTCATGGAGAATGGACCACTTCCACAGCTTCATCACCTCCCTGCAAAGTCTAGACAAGTGGGTGCCCCTTGTTTGTTAATATACCACATTGCCATGGTGTTGCTTGTGGCAATCTGGCCGTTCTTGCCTTCGATGAGAGGAAGGAATGCCTTCATGGCGAATCAAACTGCTCGTAGTTCTAAGAGACTGATGTGTAGAGAACATTCTCATTCATTCCAAGTGCCACTCACTTGTAATGTGTCGCAGCGAGCACCCCATCCATACAGGGAAGCATCAGCGGTCAGTAGGATGTCTGGGACTAGTTGGGCAGAAGGCATCCCTTCGAGCATATTGTCTTCTCTGGTCCACCAAGACAAGGTGTGCAGAACTGAGGGGGTGGGTGGGTATGGTGAGGTAGTGGTCTATAACGTCCTCCGACAGGGGCTATCTCCAGGCCAGCCACTGTTGGAGGGGGCGCTTCCACACTCTGGCGTCTCTCACAACTGATGCAGTCGAAGTCATGTGGCCCAGAAGTCGTAAGAATGTATGGATAGTTTGGGTTGGTTGGGTGTGGAGGGTAGCCACTGCGTTTTGTATCGTGAGGAATCGATCCCAAGGTAGAAAGACTTTCTGTTTGAGTGAGTTGATGCCTGCACCTTTAAAATGAATGGATTGCAAAGGAGTTAATTTTGAATTTTTTGAAATTGATCACAAATGCAAGTTGTTGCAGGAGGTCAATGACGAATTGGGTGTCTTCTGCATCTGGTGCTTTGACTATGAAACCAGGAGTCAGTCATCCAGACAAGGGAAGACTGAGAAGCCTTGTTTTCTCAGGCATGCTGCCACTGGTGCCAGACACTTAGTGAACACCCTAGGGACTGTAGAAAGCCTCAAAAGCCATAACCCTGTATTGGTAGCAAGAATTTTCAAATGTGAATCTTAGGTATTTCAAATGGACAGGATGAATAGGGATATGGAAATCCAAAGCGGAGAACCAAGCTCCCTTGAAAAGTAGAGGAGTATTTTCTTCAGGGTGACTATCCCGAACCTGAAGAATCTTATGAACTTGTTCAGCATTCTAAGGTCCAGAATACGCCTAAGACCCCCATCTTTCTTAGGTACCAGGAAATACCTGGAGTAGAAGTCCCTTCCATGGAAATTTTTCGGCACCTCCTCAATAGCTCCTTTAGAGAGGACGGCTAAAATCTCTCTTGTGAGATGGAACCCTAAAGAGGGATGGGAAAGGGGGCACTGGGAAGGGGATCTTTGCGAATTGGATCATGTAACCATGGGAACCCATTTGTCACATGTAATAAGAGTCCATATTTTTAGGCAGGAAGCCAAATTGTTTGGGAAGAAGTTTTGTTCGGGAATTGATACTAGGCTTTGGATGTCCTGATTAAAAACATGATCTCTGCTTGTTGGGAGCAGACATTGAGGATGTAGTCTGCTGACGAGCCCTTTGTTTTGGTCTGTTATATTGGTTCCTTGACGGAGACTAAGAAGAAGGGAAGCACCTCTGGGATTGTTGGAAGTATCCCGGGGTGTATCGGACAGAGTTATTTGAAGGGTTAAAAGGGTACCTCTTTTTAGTTTTGTAAGAGATGCCCAGAACATATGCTGTTATCTTAGTGTCCTTCATTTCTGCTAGGACATCATCTGTGTCTGCCGCAAACAGCCCCTTCTCATCAATTTTTAGATTTTCTATCTTTGTAAAAGCCTGGTATGGCAGAGCTGTAGAGCGAAGCCAGGTGTGACTTCTAGCCACCACACTATTTGTGGTTACTCTAGCTGCCGTGTCGGCAATGTGTGTTGATGTTTTTAATTGTAACTGGACTAGAGAGAGACCCTCAGCTGTAATGACCACTGCCTTCTTTTTGTCATCTGGAGGCATGCGGACTAGAAGCGGACCAAAGGAGTCCAATAGTAGGTGCTGGAATGTAGGCATTGCAGAGGCATAGTTTGTTGCCCTGAGGATCATCGTGGAGAAGAAAACATTTTCCTTCCCAGGATGCCTATACATTTGCTCTCATTGTCAGATGGAGAGGTTTTATTAATAGATGCTTGGACCACCATCGAGTTCAGGGTGGGATGTTTCACAAACATGGAGTGATCCTTTGATGGCACTGGGTAGAAGGCACTATAATGGGAGTCCACAAGAGAGGTCACTGAAGGTGTTTTCCAGTGAAGGCTAGATTGCTTCATTAGCTTCTTTGAGAGGGGAAGCGTTAATTTGGATGATGCTCTCTTGGATAGGATCTTACAAATAGGATATTCCTCCTCCTCTTCAACTGAAACTGTTTTAATATTCCAGACTTTCAATGTTTTTGCAATGGAAGCTTGGAACTTCTTATGCTTCTCTGAGTACACCACTTAGGCAGGATCTGAGATATTATCGGATGGACTTGAGATGGAGTCTTCCCATTCACTGGATGGCATAGAAGAAGTGTCCTTATTAGAATTATCAGTGGGTTCCAATTTTTTATGTTTCTCAGTTGTCTGGGAACCCATCAGAAGCAGGAGAAGAGCTCCGTGTGCAGGAGACTGATGCGCGCGATTCTGAGTGAGAAGGTGCAGCTGCAGCTGTTATGGGCCTGGACACATCTGCAGGTTATGATGGAAGGATAGGTTATGATGGAAGGATAGGAGGAGCAGATGAAGACACAGGAATGCTGAAAGTTGAGCATGTTGGAGTTAGAGGTGGTGGCAGGGACAGAGTTTACGGCAGATTTGCCGCAACAGTTGTAGCTGAGATACTTTGCTGTAGTATTTCTTTCAGGTTCCTTGCAATTCATCTTAGAGGAGTCTGAGACTCTCTGAAGTGGAGACCTGTGGACATCCTTGAGGATGGTAGCAGAGCAAGTGTAGGTGGTCTGCCCAATGCTGCTGATGGTGCAGGGGACAGGTGTCTCCTACCCCTTGAAGCATACTGAAAATAGTCATAGCCCATTGAATAGGGCTGGTCCCATTGGTAGGGGTGGTAGCGGGGAGAAGGCCAATACAGTGCATGTGGCCATTGATAACATGGAAGATGCGCTGGTGAACGTGGCTCCAGACTATGTGGTTTTGCTGGTTGAGAGATCACACTTTTAAATCTGGGTCATGGAAACTCTGGTGGTGTGGATGGACATAAGAAATGAGAACTGTTGTCAGTTGTCAGTATCCAAGTAAGACTCTGGTGAGAAGCGAGGGGAATTCTCAGCTGAAGCTCTCTGAGAGATAGTAGGAATCACCGGCACTGGTGTTGGTGACAGCCAAAGCTGGGGTGAGCTCATGTTTACCATGCGTGGAGAGGTTGGAGAACAATGTTAGTTTTTGGAGTATTTGGATCCAGATTCAGGATCTGAAGATTTGTCCCGCTTTTTCTTTTTTGGAGATTTCCTGGAAGAACACTTTTTGGTAGGTGAAGACACGACAGACTTCTTCTTTTTTGGTGAGGAAGCTGTCGGTGTGGAGGAGAGTCGCGGTACAGAGGCTTCACTACGAGTCAATAAGTGTGGGGACCTCCCCCGGTGCGGGAATGGAGCACAGTACGGAGACCTCCCTTGCTGTGGGGATGGTGCTCAGTACGGGGGCCACCATGGTCATTGTCTGCACAGGAGGATCCCTCAGTGCAGAGGCATCCATCCGTATGGGGGCTTCTCCCAGTACCGGGGCTTGGGCCAGTGCAGAGATGTCAGTCCATGCAGTTGAGCCCCTCAGTTCCATGGCTCCGACCGGTGCGGGAACCATTCTTGGTGCAGAGACAGTCTCCTGAGTGCCTTTGCACAGAGGTTTGCGGCTGAGGCAATGAATATTTGACCCCTGTAGAAGAAGGCATGGAGGCCGTTCTTTTTGGTGATGCTGGAGCCCCAGCAGGATGGGGGGGGAGGAGCCGCTGTGGGGCTGGAGCACCCTTTCAGTCAGGTGGAATTGGAGCTGCATCTTGTGGTTTTCCACAGAACGTTTAGATAGACTACCACAGGCCTGACAGCCATGTGTATTATAGTCCTCTCCGAGACAGAAGAGGCACCTGTCATGAGGGTGCGTGAGAGGGATGGAGATGGGGCAGATCTACACATTTCTTAAAGCCCCCTTTCTTTGACGTGTTCAGCATGTTAGAGCAGCAGGGTCACTCGATCTCCCTCCGCTGTACCATGGGGGGGCCGGGGGGAGGGGACAAGGCGTTTGCATAAAAAAGGTTTCTCTTTGACAATTACTAATGAAGATAGTGTATAAGATGTTTTCCTGAGGTTAAAGTATTTGAGAGAAGAGTACCACAAGGAGAAGAACTTCCTTCAACAGCCTCACGTGGCGGTTGGAAGGAACTGAGGTGACGCGCGCACCCCACCCTGCCTTATATAGTGACTCCAGAAGTCCACCAAAATGGTGTCCAATCAATCAGACACAGGCTCTGAGGATGCGCATTTACCTGCTAGGAGAAGCTTCCAATGGCTGGTACCACACAGGCACAGAATCCACTGGTGTGAGTCACATAGCTCCACTCAGAGAAGAATAGTCATTTATTGCATCAGGTGGCAGAGTTTTAATAAGGGAAACTAGACGTTAGTGGTTCACGTCTGGTTTAGCTGATGGGATGTTTTGTGTGTGACTGATTCCTTTTTTAAAGTTTGCTTTCTTATAAGAAAAAAAAAAAAAAGGCAGAGCTTTGCACGTCAAAAACAGAAGCACTGTTCTCCCCTACCTCAGCCTGGACTACTGTAACCTCACTACTCCCATATAAACTGGATGAGAAAGAATCTTATATCTGACAAGTACACAATTGCTTTCTGTTGCCTTAGAGAAAGAGTTATAAAATTGCTCACTGCTACTATAATTTTTCAGTAGTTTTAAAATGAGTCATTAGTCAGTGTCTTTCTATATTTGGGTAAATAAAAATTCCTCACCAATACAGACATTTCACTACATTATTACCACAGAAGTATAATTTTCTAATCAGAGACACTATAAATAGCAAAAATAGCATGATTTTAAACACGAACAGAGTAGTGTATATTCAAGGTGGTGCACATGCGCAGTAGGTGGATGATGCATTTGGCACTGTGTCATGAGGCTACAGTTCATACCATTATTGCAGGAAGATGGAGAATATATGGTCATCTTTTGGGGTGCAGTAGAGGTCAAGTGAGAACACAACATCCCAGTTAAAGCTCATAAAACTCATTAGAAGTTCCGTCCTCACAGTCAACCATCCCATCCTGTCCAGGCCTCTCCCTTCCACAGAGGGGCTGCGGCTGATTCCAGTACACTCCTGTCTTGCTTATCATACTCCCTTGTTTCTCACCTGCCTCAGAAGCAAATATATTGACCCAAATATAGAAAGACAGTGACTAATGACTCATAGTCGCTTGTTTCTCACCGCAGAGGCAGGTGAGAAACAAGAGAATATGAGAAGCAAGACAGGAGTGTACTGGAATCAGCCGCAGCCCCCTCTGTGGAAGGGAGAGGCCTGGACAGGATGGGATGGTTGGCTGTGAGAAAGGAACTCCTAGTGGTGAGAGCTAGGAATGTTGGTGATGGCTGGCAGACTGGGGTTTGGAGAAAAAATATAATGTAGTTTATTTATTGTGCTGCTTTAATTGCTGCGAGCTGTCCACAGCCTGTGGGATAAGAGGGTGGTATTTAAATGGAAAAATAAATAAATGATGGTAGAAAAATTGATGTTATAATTTATTTATTTTATTTATTTAAATTTGTTATCCCACCCTTCCCTGAAAAAAGGTTCATGGCAGCTTACAAATAAAATATAGCATATAAAACATATAAAAGCATATTAAAAAGTTCATTAAAAAAAACAGTAAGGGACAACAAAAAACCCAACCCCCCCAAAACCCACACAATACCACCACTACATGTCCTACATCCAACCCTCCTCACACCCCTACCCCAAACCCACCCAGCAAACTCCCCCCATCCCTATCCGCCAAATGTCTTTACAAACAAAAAGGTCTTATACCGCCTCCAGAAGATGCTCGGGCTCAAAAGAATCTCCAAGGGAAGGGAGTTCCATAACATCGGAGCAGCAACTGAGAATGCTTCCCTGTGAGCCCTCGTCATGCAAGCAAGACTAACAGATGGTGCCCAGAGGGAAGCACTCCTGGCCAACCGCAGGGGCTGCAATGGGACATGGAAGGACAGGCTGTCTCAGATATGTGGGGCCCAGACTGTTTAGGGCTTTAAAGGTCAAAACCAGTGCCTTGAACTGGAGCTGGAAAGCTGTAGGGAGCCAGTTCAGACTACTGATTACCAATGTAATGTGCTCCCAGTGCCTCACCCCCGAAAGGAGGTGAGCTGCCACGTTCTACACCAGCTGCAGCTTCCGAACATTAACCCCACATTGAGCATGTTACAGAAATCTAGCCTTGAGGTGATGAAAGCACCTCGAGGGATGACAGTGGCCAGATCCAAATCAGAAAGAAAAGCCACAGCCTCCTCACCAGATGGAGTTGGTGAAAAGTGCTCCTGGCCAACACTGCAACCTGACTATCCAGGAGCAGCAAGGGGTCCAGAAGCACTCCAAGGCTGCAGACCTGATTGACCAGAGGGGGCCAGACTCCATCAATAAGAGGAGTCCCAATCTCCTCCAGGGCACAAGGCCAGCCAACCATCATCAACTGTCTTGTCTGGATTCAGCTTCAATTGTCTCACCCTCATCCTGTCCCCAACAGCAGACAGGCATCAGGTAAGCATCAAGACTGCAGGGCCTGAGTCGGATGAGAGAGAGAGAGAGAGAGAGAGAGAGAGAGAGAGAGCGTGCGTGTGTGCTGGGTGTCTTTTGACTTTTAAATTCCAGAGTTTATTTACAGGACAGGAAGTTAGGAGGAAGTCATAATTTTACTTGAAAATTAGCCAAACTTGATACATAGTTCTTGAGTAAAAACATGAAACCCTCCAAAATATTATTTTCACAGGGACACTTTTTTAGGGTATAGGTATAACTACACTTGGGAGTGTAATACAACATTAAACAGCTAGAATACATTACACACTTGCCTCTGGGGAAGACAAAAGATATATCCTGTTGGGCATTCATAGCTGGTGGACTCCCCCTCTTGTTGGTCAACTCACCTTCTATATAAAGGATAGCAGGATTAGCTGTGTGCAGGCTGTAAAGAGAATTAACAAACTGGAACCAACCTGATGTGAATATAGTTCCCCATGTTGCCTCCCATTCTTCCGCCAGTCCTGCGATTGCTGGGGACACTGCTGGACAAGCACCTTGGGATGCTCAGGACAGCAAGGCAGCAGACACAGGGAAACACTGAGTTCAGTGGCATCCCATGACTGCCATCAGCAGAAATTCTGGACACTGGGATTCTCTCTTGTGGTTCTTTGGGACACTGCACAGATGTAGTCTGTCTCCAGCTCACATTTACTTATTGATGTGCTCTAGTATTTTGTTTCTCAGCATCATTCTTACTTTTTTTGCATCATATTTATTGACTCGCAGGTTTGCACTCTTGAATGATGCATCCTGGCAACTGGAATGTTGCTAAAGTAGTTGTAGGTAAAACGTTAGGGAAATGGATGAAGATTTAACAGTAAGGCTGAAACTCAATCTCAAGTTTTTCTCGTTTATCATCGAGAAGCAGGGTTGTCGATTAGCTTTAAGCAAAAAATGATAATTGAGAAAAATACTGATTTTCAACATTTCTCAGTCAATAATTTTTTCTCAAAATACCATTTACCGTTTATCATTTATTGTTACCATTTACTGCAATTTACCATATACCACTTACCATGTACCACGTTCATTTCAGTAACACACATGCACATTATCAGAACGAAGGGGGTACACACTACACAGTAAGTGGTACAGGGTAAATCGTTACACAGTAAATGGTACATTGTGGTAAATGGTGAACAGTAACGGTAAACAATAAACGGTATTTTGAGAAAAAAATCTCAACTGACATCTCAGTCTTTTATCAAGATCTTGGTGAAAATTCTTGATTCTCACAATATTTTCATGTGAAAAAAATTGCTTTACGTTTTAGCCCTATTTAACAGGCATCAAGCTCCATGAACTTGGATCCCTAAGGATATCGGGGTACTCTTTCAAGCCTCAGTGCGTATTCTGAGTTAGTATCACACACAAGAGTTCAGCCCCAAGAATGAGTGAACTTACAAAGGATCTTTGATTTGGGTGGGTAGTGTAGGAGAGTTTGGGTACAAGTACCAAGGAAATATGCTTGAGGCAGCTGCCCCTATGACTTCCCCTCCATCAGTGCCATTGCCAAGATTCATTGTTCTTTAGAGGTTTGTTTCAGTGTGTGGCCTGTCTGCGCTACCTCTTAAGCTATCCTCGTGGCATCCCGATGGAGGCAATAAGGGTAGAGTTGGCCCAAAATAGTTGGGCTCTGATGGTAAAAAAGATGGCACTGCTCTTTTGGCTAAAACAGTTTTTTTCGCCCAATCCCATACTTGGCGCTATTAAAGAAGATCAGCACAAAACTCAATGGTGGGTGACAATAGAATCCATCTTACAGCAGATGAGCTTCTCTAAAATCTATCTATCCTCGAGAGATGCAATCACTGTTAGATCTGAAGTAGTGCAGAGACTTGAGGATATTAGCAGACAACAGGATATAGCAAAGATTGGTGAAACAGGATTCTTGTGAGATTACTTCAATTTAATCCCGCCACAGGGGCATATATTGCCTTATCTATCTCAGAAATTTCCTTTTAGAGCCAGGTATATTTTTATGTGTGCGCGGCTAAACGCCTTACCCACCTCTCTTCTGGAGGGGCGATTTAAAAATATAGAATTTGATCAGCGTCTATGTCCTTTTGACTCTCAAGTAGTCAAAACTGTTGTCCATCTGCTTTTTAAATGCCACCTGTATGATACCCTGCGATCTAAATATTTGGCCCCATTTTTGGAACAATATCCAGGGAGGGATGGTTCTACTTTGCAACGTATTTTTCTAGAGGATAAGGATTCCCATTTGACTTGGGCAGTGGCAAAATTTCTGGTAGACACCCTTGTCGCCTGGAAACATTTTTAAAACTTTGAGGCAATAGAGGGGGATCATGGTACCTAAACTCAAATTTAAATCAATTACCTGTCAGCTCCCCCCGATAAATTTGGTGTGGGACTCACAATAAGTTTTGTTTTGTATTATTATTAGTTTTTAAATGGATTTATGATTTTATGATGTTGATATTATGCTTTGACTATTTATATTAACTTGTAATTAGGTTAAATATGGTTTGATTACTTTATACTTACCAGTAATTAGAAAGGTTTGGTAGATAGGAAATTTTAGTTATAGATAAGGTTTTGCATGGAAATGAAATTAACATTGATATTTACTTGTAATATCTAAGGTGATAACCTTTAGTTAAGCTGGAATAAAGAATTGTATTGTATTGTATTGTATTGTATTGTGTGTGGCCTGAAAATTTGTATACTTTCACCAGTAGAAGTTGGTCCAATAAAAGATATCATCTGAACTATTTTGTCTCCATCTTTTGTTAAATAAAATGGCAATAAGCTAGCCAAAAAAATTCCAAATATCTTTCTCCATCCTCTCTTGCTGTTCATTGTTTGTGAAACACAGGCATTACCCTGGAAAATGGAATTGATTTCATTTGTTTATTTAAAAAAAAAAATCACCAAGCTAAAATTTTTACCTGTTTTTTTTATTGTTTTTTGGAAATTATAACAAATTAAGTTTGTTCTTCTACATGAAACAACTGGTATGGGTTGCCCCCTTTGCTGTATCTTAAAAAACTGGGAACTGGGAAGCCAATATTTTAACAAGCTTGGGCGATGCCGTTTCCTTGAAGTTAAGGAATTACTTACATGCAATTTTTTTTTCTGAATCCCTAATATTTATTCTTCAGAAACAGGATATTTCATTACCAAGTAAAATGATATTTGCCTTTCAGACAAGAGAAAGAAGAATGTGCTGTAACAACTTTCACTGACTTGTCCATACCTGTCATCCCCTTATAATAAGGAGCTCTGGAAATTTAAAAAGGTATGCACTTATTTCCGTTGGTTTTCTTTTACACTTTTTTCAGCAGACTCTTTCTCCCATGAAGGGCAAGTACAGTACTTTCACTCATGGATAAATAGCTACAAAAATTCACAAAGGAGAATCACTGACTGAATTCTAACTCTTAAATCTTGATTCCCATGAATGAGGGAGGTAGAATTCCCCAAGCTCTTGATATTTGTGCACCTCTATGGAGATAATGTGCAGCAGAATGAGTCCAATCCCTCTCTACTAGAGGTCACACACCACAATGAACTGAACCATTGCCCTTGGAATCTTCCGGTGAATTCCTAGTTGGGCAGGAGTCAAAAAGCTCTCCTAAAAATAAGCTAATGAATAAAAATGAAATTGACTGAATACCAAAAAGTGAAAAATAAACATAAAAATTTCCACTGTAGCACAAATAATATGTCCCTACAGGATGCCATTCATCCTAGCCCTCTGTTGGCAGCATCCAGTGATACAGATTTCTAGTTCTTTCTACATATGAGTGCACGTGAGTGGTCTTGTCTAGTACTAGGCTTGAACCCCCACCCTCTGGGTTTCTGGACTGGTGATCGACCCAGCAGTGCCACAGCCTGAGCCTGCCTCTGGCCCCACCATTCCCCCCACAATGTCTCCTCCTTGCTTTGTCCTGACCCCACCCCATTTCCTGTCTGTCTTGCCCATGCTTTGCCTGCCAGCTGCCTTGTTGGCTGCCAGCAAGCATAAAAGGCATGCTGGTAGGAACAGGAAGCTGGGTGAAACAACTCTCACTCTCATTTCTTGTCCTTGCCCTGCATACTCACACTCCTTGTCTTTGCTGAGTGCACACACTCTTGTTCCATACCCCGCTCTTATTCCTTGTATTACCCATGCCTTATCTCCCTTCTTGTTCATATCTTGTCTCATTCTCAGCCTTCTGCATGCTCCCCTCTTGGCCTTTGTTCCTTCTAGTTGTGCCTTGTCTCCCTTGTCTCTTGCTTCCCCTCCTGGTCTTGTTCCCTTGCCTTTTCCCTGCCTTAAATCCTTGCCCTTCCCCTCAGCCTTGCCTCCTGTTGTGCCTCCCTATTGTATCAATATTTTATTCTCTTTTTGTGGATCTAAGCTGAAAGAATTCAAACAAATTACTAGTTTGAATATTAGCTTTAGACAGAATACAATAGCTTACTTAAACAAGTGTCCTCCTGATTTAGGCTGCAATAAGACTGGTAATGTAGAACAACTTGGCTAGGAGATTTTGTCTCAGAGAAGATCATATAAAACTAAAGAGCTTCCAAATTTCAGAAGAGCCAAACTTTATCCAAATGTGACTCAGAAACTACTCATATGCATATAATTAAAAATGTGTTTAAGTAATCTACTGGACTGTGCCCAGAATGCTCAACCAAAGCCTCTACCAAAACATTTTTATCAGGGTAGCCAAAATTCTGCCATCATTTATGCCAAAGTAAATTCAGAGCAATCCTACTCATTTTAATAGAATGCTCTACTCAAAAATCCTTCAGTTAAGTGAGAAGTTAAGGTCTTTACAAATTCAATCATGCTCCAAAAAGCATGGAAATTATAAATTAGGGCGCCTACCTTAACTTCCATGCCATGTAAGCAGTA
>QEPC01004190.1:275248-290852 GCA_003113815.1 Sphenodon punctatus | reverse complement strand
TGGGGCTTTAAGTTTTTACATTGCAGCCATTTTTAAATGGCTGCAATGTAAAAAAATCCGGTACCCGGAATCCGGTACCCGGACCGGATTTACCGGGTCGAATCCGATAATGCCGGTACGCCCGGTACCGGCATTATCGGATACCAGATTTACCGGTTTTCCCACCCCTAGTGTTTAAGGAAGAATGAGAGGTATGATGTTGAGAAAACATTGCTATAGACAGAGTTGTTAATAAAAGGTATGAGATCGAGTACGATTGACGTAAGTGAAAAGAATGTATTATAATAGTAACATATTTTTAGGTGGTAGAGTAGTGAAATTATTATTTTTCACTAATTCACTTTAACTATGAATTTAAAAGCAAAGGTTTTTAGATGTTGGAATACACACATACGTATCCTAAATTTTTTCAGTTTATACTTCTCAATTTTTACATGCCTGAGGAAGGGCCCTGTGTGGACCGAAAGCTTACCCACTCTCCCCAGCAGAAGTTGGTCCAGTAAAAGATATCATCTGAGCTACTTTGTCTCCAGTAAATAGTTTCCTATTCTCATTGTCACTCTGCAACTCTTTCTCCACACGACAGTTTCCCCAGTTAAATTGAGTGACAAAGAGTGACCAGCCAGGAACAGAAACAAAAATAGTGAAGGCTGATGGGAGGAGAGCCTGAACAGGCAATGAGCCAAGCTGGCATGGGCCTGTAGCCTTGATAGAACACAAACGTCAGATGGTTATAAATAACCTGCTGCTCCACGAAGGGTCTAGACAGGTGAACCAATGGAGCAGCCATAAAGTCTGGATACAAATGAAGGACTGAAGGGTTCCAATCCATGACCAGAGAGGAGCTTCATAGGTCTTTGATATCAGCCACTGTCTGATATCAGTATTGTAAGAGCACTGAAGCATTCTTCCCTATATCCTAAAAAGAAATCATCACTCTTCTTTTCCAGGACACATTCACGTTTTTCTGTATGAGAATGCATGAGTGACCAAAGCGCAACAACTATTCAGGACTCCGTGTCAGATGACAACACCAGAAGACCCTCCTGCTGTTTTTCCATTTAGAAGTAAATAGGTGGTAAAATGTCCATAAAAGCAATTATATATAGTACAGTATTTAAACATTCTGAATAATTCGACTAATAAAACAGGCCTCAACACCAACAACAGCTACTTTTTTTAACATTAACACATACTTGTAGCTCTCAACCTGCCGACAAGAAGAAACTGTAATGAAGGAATCTGTCCGAGAGCTGTAAGTCAATGGACCAGGTAGAAGAAAACCAGGTAGAAATCGACCAAATGCATAGCTTTCCTGTTCAAACAGCATTAGCATTCCATCCATAGATTGTATGCATATCAAATCGCGACCTAAAAAAAAGAGAACCACAGCAAAGTTAGCCTATTTGATGTTATGAAAATATCGGCCTGAAATCTCATTGACACTAATGCACTGCTTTAGCAATATAAAAATTATTTTAAAGTGGCTATAGTTTACATCACCAGGGCATTCAAAAGGCATTTTAGTGTAACAGAGAATCAGCCCCACAAAGTTTAGTGGAATTAATAATGAAGCTAAGGAAACAAAAATATCCTTCCTATGGAAATACTGCTGCCATGAGACTGAGTGATAGGACAAACTTTTTTTTTATTACTTACTATTATTAAATGCAATTCTGTAGGTGATTATGATTTCTTAATATATACTCCCACCAAAAAGTAATAGGTTTTTTGGTTGGTTGGTTGGTTGGTTGGTTGGCTGGTTGTTTTAAGGACCATGCTATTAAACACAAGATGTATCATCATTTAAACTGTGAAAGATTTGGTGGTTATTTTGATAACTGGTAACAAAGCATTAATCTTACACCAACTGTTTTAATAAGGATGAGCTAGTGCTTTGGTTTAATAATATCATAAATCAGCTATTGAAATGAATTTTCTTCAACTTTAAAGTAAAATCCCATTTCCCTTATTAAACATGAAGCGGAATGAAATAGTCTATTAATCAAGAAGTTGATGGCGGCTTCTAAAGGAAACAGCTAATCTAACAGTAAAAGCTAATCTTACACTACATCATGTTGGATCTGTATAAATCACCAATATTTTGTACAAATGCATTTGCAACAAAAAAAAACCTGTTAAAGTGCCGTTCAAAAACTTTCAGACTAACATTCTGCCAGCTACTCAAGTCAGCCAAAATAATATTTTTAAATATTTTCTCTACAACTCCAAGTGATAAAGACCAAGTATTTCACATCACCATCAACTGTGACATTTAACTCAATGGTTAAAGTTTCACTGACAACTTAAAACTTGGTTATTTGTTTCCATCACACTTAATCAATAATATTTTGAAGTTCGTTTCAGGTTTCCTAACGCTGTATTTTTAAAACCATTCCTATTGCTTTAGTAGTTAGGAGTCATATCTTTTGAGGATATATGAATTCTTTAACTCTGCTAACAGTCTAAGTCAATGAGCAAATGCTTCCTATTACTAAATTTAATAATTTTAACAGAGTTATGGGTTTAACATGTAAAATCCTGGAAGCATTTTCTAAACGGGTCAATTGTTTCAGTTATTACTTTCTTTAGGTTTCCTAAAGAAAGTAAAACTGAAACACATGTTTTTTTTAAATTATAAAGCAAGGTCTATGGCTTCTGTTCAAACCAAGATTTTATAGTTTATAAAATTAGAAACATATTTTACATTATTCATACACATTATATATGCATATATACATATACATGTCCCATATATGGCTAAACCATTTCTTTTGAAATGGTGAATAAAGTGGATTTATTAAAAACAAAAACAAAAAAATCACATTTAACTTTTAAAGTATTATTTATGTAGCCCAAAGGATCAAATACTGTATTGTATGATTTATTCACAATAATCTTTCCCCAGCATACGGCATTCAAGAGGTTAAACAAGCTAAACAGATCAACGATAGTGGATGAGGTGAACATTTGGTTTATTGCTTAAAAGCTAAGGGCGTTTATAGAAGAGACAAAAAAGGTGGCTGATCCTTTGATCAGCCGCCTTTCTTTGTGCTCGTGTAAACTTTAAGGCCGGATCTTACCCTGCGTCTGACTGGGTCGGCGATCCTGGCCCCGCCGATGCGGATTCCCAAAGTGCCGGCTTTACGCCGCACTTCCGGGTTCCCTGGCCGAGTGCGCATGCGCGGAAGGGCACGCATGCGCACAACGACTGTACGCCGTGTCTGAACATCAGACACGGCATACAGAGGAAGGCAGGGGAGAGATGCCAGCGCTGAACGATTCCGTTTATGAGCGGGATCATCTATCAACGCCCTAAGAAGCTCCAAAACAGTGGTCAAGATCACACCAGATGATTTCACAGACATACGATTCAGAAATTAGCCAATGGAAATTGTGTATAACTAACTAGCTTATGGAATGTTTGAACATGGAAGAAGAGATCATGAACACGGATCTGCTTTTTGCTTTAGTAGTTGACAACTAATGCTGCTGCAAAGATTAAAAAAAAGGCATAACAGTGTAAGATGCGTTATGATCCTAGTCTTAAAAGTTCTATGTTTTAGCATGTGTCCGTTTGAGAATAATAAATTAATTTGCACTTGTGTAGCATGTTCCATAATCGATATGGAAGAGTTTGTGAATTGCTAAACTACCAACTACTACAATTTTATCACAAGTCTCATATTGTGGATAGAGTCTAAAATCACAAGACTCCAAATAAAACTACATGAACTGGTTTGGGGTTTTTTACAAGCAAATCAAATATACGTTTTGAGCTCTTGTTAATCAGGGAGGGAGGAACCTGGAAATGTGACAAAAGAGTGTACCCTGAAGGCTTGAAAACAAGACGACAAATACAATACCAATTAAGTATAATGAACTGCCATGGGGCCAGGAAAATTGTGTTATAGCAGGGAGTTTATTTTAAAACGGTTTGGCGAATTTAATGCTTCAAAATAATAAAGAAATGCTCAATTTAAATCGAATTTTAAAATTCAGTATGTTTTAAAGCAAATGCTAAAGAAATTAGGGGAAATGGGCATTTGTATGCTGAGTACAGAACTGTAATTACATGATAGGATCAAGAAACCATTCGGTTTAAGAGAGAAGTTAAGGCTCTTACAAATTCAACAATACTCCAAAAAGCATGGAAATTGTACGTTAAGGGAGGCTCCTGCCTTAACGTGTGCACCATGTAAGTAGTAAAGACATTGTACAGCCTCTGCTCCTCGAGTCTATTGTGCTTGCTTATAACTTAGCCCCCATGCACCCACACTTTGTCTTGGTCTATCAGCCCCAACTCCTCTTCCTCTGCAGGTTGAGGGTAACCCTGAAGCTGGGGACAGCAAGCTCCTCCATGCCCCAATATTATGGACTTCATCCATGTTTCCATTGTAGCAACAATTTCTCCTTCATTTATAGCTCCCTTCTCAGGCAGCAGCTCAAGTGCATCTGAACCCCCACAGTACTTAGATGTCCCATTGTCCTCAACCCAACTGAAAACACATAGGAAAAACATACATATAGTTCACCCTCACCCCTGGTTGTCCCCCAAACCTTGTCCCCGAATACACATCAGCCTTCTCCCCCATATATACCCTACCACCCTTTGGGTATCCCCTCCTCATACAAACACTGCTTCCCACCCCTAGCTGCCCCCCAGCCTTGTTCGTGGGTGTACATCACCCATCTCTCAGGCTTGTTCCCCCATATACACCCCTCCCAGCACCAATCTGCACGTTACTGATATATACACTTCCCCCACCCGCCTGCCCCCCTGCTCGTCCATGCATACGCATCATCCATTTATCATCCTTGTGCTCCATAAACACTCCCCCAGCAGCTGAATGCTCCTTCTCCATACAGAAATTTCCTCCACTGTCCAGCTGTCATCAGACTTGTCTCCCACATCCATTAAGCTTATTCCCTTCTGCATACTACAAACACTTCCCTCACTGCCCGGCTGCCCCAGTCTCATCTCCCTTTAAACATCCCGCATTCATCAACCTTGCTCACCCCATATACAGCTCCCCTGTACTCAGCTGTTCCATTCTCCCCCACCCAAATGAAAGCATCCCACCTTCAGTGTTGCCCCCAACCTGCAAAGGAAGAGGATTGGGGCTGAAAGACCAAGGCAAAGTGTGGGTGCATGGAGCCTAAATTGTAAGCGAGCACAATATCGGAATTTATCCAATGTCTTTACTGCCTACATGGTGCACAAATTAAGGCAGGAGCCTTAATTTACAATTTCCATGCTTTTTGGAGGAAAAGTGAATTTGTAAGAGCCTTAACTCCTCTCTTAACCCGAGACCGATAGGTTGGGTCTAACTGACCCGAGAGGGGTACAAAAGAGTTAATAAAACTTTTAAAGCAAACTTCTACCACTCCATACTCCATGATTTTGTCAACCATAATGGGCTCAATTGCCCTGTGGTGTTTCATGTTGCCTCCCTCCTTGTAATTTTTTTTAAATTAAGGTTTTTATTCTGACGCTGCTGGGGATAAGTTTGACCCCAATTGAAGTACATGAGAAACTGAAAGTACTATGAGCCTAGGATGCTGCATGTAACATAGACCCCCCCAAAACACTGTTAAAAATAAATAAATGTTTATTATTTCTTTAAATGCTTAAACCAGAACCTGTTCTTGCCTTCTTTTCTCACAAGTGGAAATAGAAAGAAATATAGCATTGTGTATGTTTTCATTAATGACATTTTCATGTGTACAAAAATATCACTACAAATATTAACCCCCATTTGTTTTTTAATTATGGCTTAATTGGGGTCTGTTTGACCCCAACACCGGATTAGTACAGTGGGCATGTTCAACTTGCTGGGGTTAAACTGAAAAGTTTTTGATCCTACAGTTTCCCTGTTTTTTGAAAGGGAAATACACAGAATCAGTAAATATATTAAATTTATCATGTGGGGTCTCTATGCCCAATGCGTGTGGGGGAGGGACAGCAGGGCCACAGAACCCAGCAGCCAGCGGCTCCGAGCTCACTGCATGGGTGGGGGGATAGCCAGGCCATGGAGCCCAGCACCCAGTCATGTGCTAGTAAGAGCAACGGGAACCCAAAACACATGGCAAGTGCAAAGTCCATCAGGAAAACACAGGGGAACTGTACAGATCACACACGGGTCAGAGAAACCAGAGTGAACTTACTAAGATACTACTGCCAAGGAAGCCACTGCAACCTGTCCCAGGTGCCGCACAGCTCTGGCCCCTTCAGCTCTGGGACCTGCTAGTGTAGCGAGCGACAACCCTGGGCTCCTGCCTCTCCCCCGGCAGCAGTAATTTAGTAAATTTATTTATTTCAAAAACTTATTACCCCGCCCCTCCTGCCACAGGCAGCTCAGGGCAGCTTACAACACTCAGATTGCTCCAACACGCGTGTGACCCACGCATTTCCCACGTGGCTTCCAGATGGGCTCTGAGCACCATATGTTTTGAGCTCTGGTTGCTTGGCAGCTGTGACTGAATCAGATCGGGGGGCCCTACAGCTGGCAAATTCAAGGAGACAGCTCTCCCAGTCCACCCGCTAATAAGCTTCACAGGGAAATTATGGCAGTCATTTATACGGCCCCCTAGGGTGACAAATATCCATTTTGTGCAGCTCATAAGTAGACGGACATATGCAAAAAAGTCACATTTTTTGATGTACCTAGAATTCACATCAATCAAACTTTAAATTATGTCAACATGGATGTGGATTATATGTACAACAAAAACGAGGACACTATTGTACATTCACATTCCCTACTTGGTGGCATTTCACCCAGTATACAATTTTCTACAGTACCTAATTGAAAACAATATGAGGCCAATTAAAATAACAATCTGGCATAACTTAAAAGTCTAACCATCATGGATTATACGTACAACAAAAACGTTAACCTTGTATGTACATATACCTCACCTTCTCACAGAGAAAATTAAAAAATATGTATCCATATGTAATATATACATGTAGCATCTATATATAATAACCTGTCTATGTACATCCTACACACAAATACTCGTTTTTACTGGTGTAACTATCAGGGCGCGGGGGTGGACAGGGTTGCACCCGGAGCCAAGGGGGACCCAGAGCCGGAAGTTAATGACTGAACGTGAGGTAGAAGTTGAATGGTGGCAGCGGGAAACTGCCTGCAACACGGTATGCCGCCAGCATAAGTCCCTGTTGCCTAGGCCAGCTCCTCTCACCTGCCTTGGTTTGGTGATAGCTGGCAGCTGCTGCTGACTTGCTTGGATTCATCATTCAGAGCAGAAGAGCCTGACTGAGCCTGACTCAGGTCGGGAGGCAACGAGAGGAGGTGACAGGCTGCAAGGACTCCAAGTCTGGGTTCAACAGTGCAGCCAGAATAAACACGTTAGGAGCTGGTACTAGCAGTGCCCCCCACCCTGCCCACTAGCAACATCAGGTCAGGTGACGGTTCCAAGGCCTGACCCCTGAGCCCTCTCCCCCCAGGCAGCACCGCTGCCCTGCCAGCCACGGAGGGGAGAACCGGCTCCTAAGACTGTAGGGGAGACGGGACTAGCCTGGCATTGCAGCAGGCTGGGCTGGGTGGATCAGGGCCAGATCACGGATGGGGGAGAGGAAAGGATACCCTGGCCCGACTAGCGGCTCTGCTGAAGGGGGTGGGGTGAGCATTGTGCTCTCCAAGGGGACTCACTGCCCAGACCAGAGTGAGGAGGAAACGGGGGGCAGAGGGTGCGCGTGTCACTGTGCAGGGATGTGTGTAAATTTACATGTATGTGCACACAGGTGCACGTGCATGTCTGTGAGCTTCTAGACTTCTGGACCCAGGTATGTGTGGGCATTTACGCATATGCATGTAAGTGTGTGTGCAAACATACATGCATTTAAACACAATTGTCTGTGTGTATACATGTAAGACGTGTGCGTGTGCACATGCAAGTACGTGCCACTATGCAAGTGTGTATGCGGTGTGTATGCATTCTACACATAGGGTAGTGCGTGCATGTGTGTGTAGAATAAGTAAAATATAAAATGACAGAGTTAGGGTGATGTGCAAGTTTCTTACATCATGCTTACCCATAAATCTTGATTGTAGAATTCCAGTAGGTCCTGCAGTTACGTTGTGAAAAGAGCTGAAGCACAAACTTCTCTTCTTAAAACTCTTTTTGTGCTTATTATTTTGTTTGGTTTTGATTATTTATTTATTTTTCTTCTGAGTCACCCTTGGGGGGGCTGGCATACTTGTGGGCTGAGGGTGGGCCCTCCCCAGCCTTGCTATTCCCCTGCCCATTCTCTTCTCTTCTACAAGAGAACTTACAGGAAGACATACATAAAACATACCCCATCTACATCTTGACGTTATTTAAAAATCTTACTCTCTCTGCTGGATAACATAGGAACTTCAGAACATCATAACTTTTTTTTTTTTAAAATAAAATCTTTATTGCAGAAAAGATTAGGTACAAATTCAGACAAGCACAATGATCAAAGTTGTGTAGTTACCAATGACATTGCCCTATTTCTGGCTTTTAGCTGGAGAACAAACTAAAGAACAACATACATTTGCCTGTCTGCCTGCCTACCCTGTAACTAATTACATCCGTATTTCAAACTAACTTAAATTGTTTATATACAACAGAGTATAAAGAATTAAAAAGTAAAGCAATTAAAGCAAGTATAATAAAAGAATATAGCCAAACAATGTATCAAATAATATATACTTTGGTTCATCTCGTGGTTGTGCGGGGTCCGCCCTCCCTCCTGACTTAAATAAAGTCTTCCTTTTCTTCAAGTGAACACCTGTGTCTTCATTTTACCTTTAATTATTCAATGAGTTTACACATTTTATATTTCCAGCAGACATAAGTTTCATCTAGATTTTCTTAATATTTTAACCTCATTTAGTATCATCCATATTGGATTCCATATTAGGTAAAATTGATCCAGCTTTCCCTTAATTTCTGCTGAAATCCACTCCATTGTTATGGAAGTCCAGAGTCGCTGAAACCATTTTTTAATCAGCAACCCCTGTGCATTTTCCCAGTTGCTAGCTATTGTATGTACTGCTCCTAGACGGAGCTGCTGACATGTATCATTTCTGACCCTAATAATATCCTGTGTTGGGAAAAGGCCCAGAAGAGCTGTTTCTGGCCTGAATGGTATCATCGCCCCTGTGACAATTTCAATTTTTTCCATACTTCTTGCCATAACTTGGCAACAGGGGAGCATGCCCACCAACAATAGAATCCTTCTTCCCTACACTTTCACTGACATTGGTTAGAGTACATAGAATTAATATGGGCAATGCTTTGTGGAGTAAAATAACTCCATGTTGTGAGCTTAATTAGTGGGTCCTGTAACGTAAGGGATATTGCACATTTGTTCATACCCGCCCAGATTGCATTTAGCTCCTCCTGCAAGAAGTCCTTGCCAAGCTCTTGTCGCCAAGTCTCAATATATCCCGCATCTGGGAAGTGGAAAGGCTTGTACATCTCTCTGTCAATTCTTCAGAGTATTTTGCAGTCAAATGGATGCGTAAATAAACAAATTTCAAGTCCTGTGGAGGCTCTGCAAAACTCCTTGTGACTCTGGGAGCACTGAAGACTTAGCAGATTTTAAAGTATATTAGAAATGGAATTTTTTTCATTTAGCATCTTTTCTGAAGTATCTTTTGTCTTAAAAGCTTAATTTACAAAAAGGTGTGAAGCTCTGGACAAACCCTTCTCATGCCATTTTTTTTCATGTCCACATTGAACCCACAATCCTTTGTTATCTCCCCAAATTGCTCCATCTTTCACATACATTTATGCTAAACCTGGAAAACTGGGGCTATGTATTCCCTCTCGCTTATATTGTATATTTTCCAATATAATTTTTTAAAAGGAGTTTATTTCTAGCATGTTGCATTCAATTGGGCTCCACTTTGGTTCTGATGAGTCTTTAAACCAAATTTTGATTGATCTCAGAACTGAGGCCCAATAGTACAACTTGAGATCTGGCAACCCCAAGCCTCCTATTTGTTTATGCGAAAACATAATACTTTGTCTTATTCAGGGTTTATGGTAGTTACAGATGAATGAAAAAAGAATTTTAGTAATTTTGTTTAGAAAATCTGTCAGGATGGCAATAGGCAATGATAATATGGGACAGAGACGGAATCAGCATCATTTTTACTATATTTATTCTCTCCATCCAGGAAATTCTTAGTCTAGCCCACTCTGCACATTTATTTTTAAATTCTTCTATGAAGTGTACAAAACTCTCTTTATAAAGATGGCTAATCTTTTTTTTATGCTGATACCCAAATATTTCATTTTGTCTTTTTGAAACTGAAATTGTAAGAGGGTAGCTAATTCACTCTCTGTTATTTTTTCTTGGTGGAATATGAGCATGTTGGATTTTTCTATACTGATTTTATATCCTGCCACTGCCCCAAAGGTTTCTAACAGCGTGGTCAGTGCCGGGATTGATGTTGCTAGTTCCATGACAAAAAGCATCATGTCATTGTAAGTGCCACTTTACATTGGTGCTCGCCGATCTCTACTCCCTTTATTGTTTGTGTGTGTCTAATTTTAGCCGCCAGCAGCTCAATACCCAAACTGAACAATAGGGGAGAGAGTGGGCAAGTCTGTCAGGTCCCTTGACCCAAATTAAAGCTCCCTGTTTTTTCTCTATTAATTATCTTGCTTTGGGATGTTTATAAATTATTTGGATCCATTCTAAAAAATTCCCAATTACTCCCATTTTATTTAGCGTGACAAACATGAACTTATGATTAACATAATCAAATGCTTTTTCAGCGTCTGAGTATAGCCGATGTAATTTTGATTTTATGGATAACACTGACCACTAGATATTATTGACTCCCATACGTCCTGGTATAAATCTAGATTGATCAGATTCTATTAGTTTGGTCACTACCTTATATAGCCTATTAGCCAGTATCTTTGAAAAGATCTTAAAGTCTATATTCAGCAGTGATATTGGTCCGTAAGCTGCACATTGCTCTTTATCTCATCCTGGTTTGTGACATAAGACTATATCAGATTCATACATAGAGTGTGTCGGTGGGGGGAGCTTATGCACCTTCGGCAAGGAATTATAGACTCTAAGCAGTATAGGGGGCAATTGATCTCTAAATTGTCTGTGGAATTCGCCCAAGTAGCCATTGGGGCCACAATCTTTGTTGGTAGGGAGTTCCTTTATAACACCTGTGACCTCTTCTAGGGTGATTTGTTCATTGAGCCCTGCCAGACTTTCCGGTGATATAGTGGGTAGTTTCACTTCATTTAGAAATTCCTGCATCTGATCTTGGTCAGCATACACTTCTTCATAGATTTTTTTATAATATGTTGTAAAACATCCTTATCATCTCCTTTCCTTTCATCCTTTTTTGTATGACAGGGATGTTAATTTGGCGAAAGTCGTAAATAAATTTGAAGTGAATGTATGGGATGACAATCTTCTCTTCTTTTTTTTGCTCACCAAGCAAGCAGTTGGTCAGCTTTATTGGACTTCTCAAAAGAATATTGTTTTGTAAAACTGTTTAACTATTTCCTGTGATTCTATCAAATTTATTTGATTTTTAATTACTTTATTTTTTCTCCGTATTTACTTGCTTGGTCTTATCTAGGCCTTTTAATTGTGTGTACAGTTCAGCTACCTGTTCTCATTTGTTCTTTTTGTAGTACGCTACTTAGAATATGAAGTGTCCCCGTAGAAAGTCCTTAGTTTCCCATAATAATTGAGGTGACATTCCCTCCTGATCATTATCTTTCATGAAAGATTTCAGTTCTTCCTCTATAAAATCTGTAACTGACTTTCATCCTAAACAGAACTTTGGAAGCTTCCAATGACACTCACTCTGAAGTACCTCTATGCCACAAACCAGCTCAAGAATCATGGCATTATGATCTGACAGGCCAACATTTTCAATATTGCATGTTTTTATCCAATTTCCCTCAGCTCTTGCTATGAGGAAGTGGTCAATGAGCGAGGTTTTGTGTCTAGCGGAGTAGCATGAGGAGTCCCTCTTCTGGGGATGCATCCATCTCCAGACATCTAGCCACTCCTCTTTCTGAATCATAACAGCAATTTTCTGTTGAGGCCCATCTAGCGCGGTTAGGTTGGATTTGTCTTTTACTGAAAGTGGACAAACTTAGATCCCCAGCTATGATCATCAGGTCCTCCATTTCCTTTTTAATGAGTGGGATATATGTCATCTTTGGGACTTTTAAATCTAAAAGTATCCACTTGGATCAGGTGGGTTTCCTGCAGTGCAAATATTATTTTCAATTTTTATTTATTTATTTATTTTAAAAATTACCCTGCCCATCCTGCCACAGGCAGCTCTGGGCAGCTTACAGTCAACAATAAAGAACACAACTTAAAACATTCAAAACAGGGAGGATTAAAATATCCGTAGCCACCCACCACCCTAATCCATTCCCCTCCCCACACTTCCCATTCTCCCTGTATAATGTGTGTGTTTAAATTCTGTTTGTCCACTGCCAAACATTCTTTCATTTAATGGGATTGTTCAGCCCATATATGTTCAGAGATATTATTTTAAGGGTATCTGCCATTCTGTTTTAAGAAAAATAGGGTGTATCTTACCACTTCTCTGGATCCTTCACCTAAGCTTATTTTTTTAAATGTACCTTTTGCATCTATGAGGGCAGCTGCCCACCATTAACCAGGGGATGAAATTCAAAGAAAGCAAACTTACAAAACTACAAAGTAAAATTAATTTAACTAACATATTCCCCATAACCCTTCCCCCTTGGTCTCCTTCTGTCAGTTGGCTGACTTCAGGTACCTCCCTTCTATTACCCTTGGATTATAACCACTGGAACAGTGCGTGCGTGCGTGCGTGCGTGCTCTCCCCCGCTTCCCTTTTGTTTATGTGTGGAGTGTATTCCACTCCTATTTATTATAAGTAAATTTCATTTTGCCAATTAACTACATATATGTAACTGGTTTTAATACTTTTAGGCCATAACTTTTATCATTTTATCAGACCAGTTTGGATTTTGGTCCTGTTATCAATATTTCCCAAAACGAAATAAGTTTTCCCTTATAACTGCAGAACTCAAATGTTACACTAATTTCTCATATCATCCTTACAAAGATCTGAGCAAAAGCACTGTCTGAACTCTAGCATTCTTTAACTCATACTTCATACTATCATGGGTATAGGTTTGTCCGTTCTTCGTGTTCCACACTGTCTTTGTTTAAAGCTCTGTAGTGTCAAACACTGTCCCACTGCTATACTTCTTTTATAGCAGGCGAATCAGAGCAGATTTAGATGGATCTCGGTTGCCCTCCGGTGGCTTGTTTGAAGATTGCAGTATCTACTGAGGCAGATGTCTTCACCTTGTTGGGCTAGATGACATTCCCTATTTCTTCATCCGATAGCAAAAGGTCCAAGGTCTTTTCTTTTTTCTTTGGCTTTCAAATTGTAAAGTTCCTGTCTACTGAGGATCAGACCAATGGTTATTCTTCGCTCCTATTCAAAGCACATGAGCGGCTGGCTCCTGCTCTCTCAAGTGGAAACTGTTCAGCTTTTCAATCTTCTTTGCCAAGTGCTAGAGCAAATTGTTAGTTCCTTGCTCCTATTCAGAGCACAAGGGCAGCTGAATCTTGCCCCCTGAACTGAAAAAGTAGTAACTGTTTCAAACTTCTTTGCTGGGAGCTAGGGCAGATTCTATTAATTTCTTGTTCCTGTTTGGAACACAAACTGCAACGTCTGCCCCCTGAACAAAGAGTTAACAACTGTTCCAGACTTCTTTGCTGGGTTTCAAAACAATTTATAGAATATTTCCTCGCTTCTACTTGGAGCACAATAGCAGTTAAGTCTTATCCTCAGAACTGAACATTAATAAACATTTCAAACAAATTTGCTGGGATCTGGTCTCAGCCCACTTTTCGCAGAAATGCCTAAGCCATTAAATCCTGTCCTCTTTAATCCCAGGTTGCCCAGGTCAGGTACTCACCCATTCCGAGGAGCCAGTCTCTGCTGTTTTTCTAGAAAGGCTTCCAAATCAGAAGGCTGATCAAAAAACCTTTGCCTCCCTTTAAAAACGAACGTAAGCCTAGCCAGGTACCAAATCTGCACTACAATACCAGCTTGGTTGAGGGTCTCGAAGTATTTAGACCTGCCTTGTCATTTTTTCTGAGTCTTGATAGCAAGGTCTGGATAAATCTAAATCTTCTTCCCCTTATATAACATATAGCGCACTTTACGTACCTAGCGGAGCACTTTATAAAATGCCTGAGATACCAGGATAAAGATAATCAGGGCTCTGGGCGATTCGTTGTCCCCTGGCTTGACTCTGCGGGATCTATGGGCCCTCTTAATTTCTATGTGGTGCAGGTCTGTGACCTCTGGGGAAATCTCTTTCCATTTTTTTCAAAATTAAGTCTTGGGCCCCTGTAGTTTCTAACCCTTCCGGAACTTCCAGGAATGAGAGGTTACACCTCCGGCTCCTGTTTTCTAAGTCGTCGCATTTCTCCAGGAGCCCCTGGACATTTTTTTCAAGTCAAGCAATTCTGATATCTCTATCCAGGCCCCTATCTTCTTGGAATCCTACTCTATTTTCTATATGATCCACCCGGTGGGAGATGGTCTTTATTTTTTCCCCAAGATGATCCACGGAGGCATTTAGTTTGTCCATAGACATATTAAAGGACTCATGGACTCTTTTTAGTCCAATGACTAAAGGACCAATGAAATCTTGGTGTGAACCACCGCCGGTTCCTGCAGAACTGTTGCTTCTCCTGTCATGTATCCTGTATATAGGCATATATTTTTGACCATTTGTGTTTCAATATATTGGAAATCAGAATTAGCCTCTCTGTATGGCGACTTCCTAAACAGCTGTCCTATAGTGACCTTTCTACTGAACTCTTGACCAGATACTTGAATATCAGCCTGTATACTGGAATAGAGGATACAATCAAGTCTGTCTATTAAAATCCACATTTTCTGTTGACTAGTCTCAAGATACGTGACTCCCTGGCAGGGCAGGAAAATGCCTTGTTTGTTTGGAGTTTACTCATTGTTAATCCTATCTTAGACTATAGCAACCTGTTTAATATGTATCAACAGGCTTCTTACTATGTATTTTGAGAAAAACCTTCCCCGTCAGCAGTTTTGACCTGATGTCATTTTTAGCTGACTTCCAAGCATCTTCTTCTCTATAAGAAGAGAGAGGAAAGATGGATTTTTCAGGAAGCTTCCTTTCCTGAAGCTTCTCTCACTTCTTTCATCTGGCAGAATGGGAAAAGGACTGGGCAATATGTTATATCCTATATGATGCATTGAGTCAACCATAGCAATAATACTTAGAGCATATGTTATATCTTATAGATGTTAAGATCTTTGAACTTGTAATAAGAGCTGTTCTTTAAACAAGACATGTCTTTCTAAGTCATGTATTTTTAACTGACACTGTTTCTTTTGTACTATGTCTTTATTTGAACTTAAGTAAACTATTGCCTCATATTTTTATAATATTCTTAAAGTCTCATACCCTCATTTATATAAATGAATTGGTCTTTACAATACTTTGCTGAGCTGGCTGGCTTATTAGCAAAGTGTAAACTCGAATTCCACAT
>QEPC01004190.1:218970-269191 GCA_003113815.1 Sphenodon punctatus | reverse complement strand
GGCAGTCTCCCCCCTGCCATCCCCCCATAACCTCCCGCTCACCCCTGCCAGGCTGCTGAGGATCTGAGTCTGGGGACTCAGCTCCGATAGGCCCCAAATCTGGTACACTCTGCCCACCCCAAGCCACGCCCCCTTAGCCCATTTCCGGCGCGCCAGGGGCTTTGCCGCCGGCACAGGGCCACTAACACTATATTTTCCCAGGCCACTTTGATTTCCCAATCCGCCCCTGGGCCCTTCCTTTCTTCTGCAACTGCAAAAAACCTCTAGTCATCTCTTACCTTGACTACTGCATTAACCTTCTTACTGGCCTCCCCAGCTCCCACCTTAACGCTATCTCTTCTGTTTAACATGCTGCTGCCAAAGTTTTCCACCTACCCAAAACTTTGACCATATACAATGCTTCTTCTGCTCTCTCCACCTGTTCTCCTTCCCTTTACACACCCAGCACCTTGTCTTCATCTTCAAGGCTCTTCATGACCTTCCTCCTTCCTATCTTTCTGCTCACATTTCCTGCTGCTCCCCCATACAGAAACTTCACTCCTCCTCCAAGACCATGCATTGCTCACCCACCACAGTCTCCTGCTCCCTAAATTGTCTTCACACCTTCTCACATGCTTCTCCCTATGCCCAAAACTCACTCCATGAACAGATATGCTCTGCTCCATCCCTCCCTTCAAATCCCTGCTAAAAAACTACATTCTCCATCAGATTTTCCCTAGCTCCTCACCCCCACATGTTGCTCACTGATGCCCCCTCTAGTGTCCCAGCATTCAGGATAACCTTCTCTACTGTAACTAAGCTACGCACATCCACATTTGCAACTTCATGAAAGTATCCCTTCCTCTCCCTACATTTCCCTTACCCATGTCCATCCTAGGCTGTAAGCCCCTCAGGGCAAGGACCCATCCCTAATTGAATGATTTTTCAGTGCCGGGTACTGTGTTGGGGCAATACAAATGAAACAATAATAATTATTTCTTGTCTCACTCTGATATGCAAAATAGACCCTTTTTGTCTTGAAGCCAGTTGCCATTCCAAGAAAAAGAATGGAAAGGTCTAGCAGCAAAATACATATGCTACAAGTAAATAGGAGTTCTTAGACTTCATTAATAAGGAAAACAAATCCTTACAATGCAACACTGATAGCAAGGAGTGAATAATATTCTGATGTACACCAAGAGAAAACCACATCATGCAATCTGACAGAAATGCAATATAAAATCTTATATATGCTTTATTACACACCTACATGATATCATGTCATGGGCTTCATTCCACATAAACTATGCTGGAGAAAGGAAACTGTGGCAAGGATAGCAATTTGGAACGCACTCATTGATTCTGCCCTTACATCAAAACTTTTTAGAAACAAATAATAATAAGACATTCTATGAACATGAGTTAGAAAGCCAGATATTGAATTCACCCTGCAACAAGTGCTCCTGGGAATTGACAATCCTCAAATTGGCAAAGCGAGTTGTACGCTCCTAGTAAAAGTGTTGTTTCTAGCAGGCAAACACATAAGATAGAGGCACTGGAAAAAATATGCTCCCCCCTCACCCCCAACCCTAGGTAACTGGCTAAAATTATCTGGTTCATAATAGACGTAGAACACTGGACATACAGATGTAAGAATCACATGCAATCTTTCCATAAAATATGAGATACATTCCTCAGTTACGTACAGCAAAATTATTACAATACACCATGGAAGAAAGTAAGCTATACTTATGAGCAACTGCCTTTCTCATAAAGTGTTTTCAGACAAGACACTCTCCACCCACTATACATGTTACAAGGCACCCACAGGGCAACACTGCAGCCCTGCATCATGGGTGGGTAGTGGGTCGAGAGTGGCTTGTCTGAAAATGCCCTTAGTATGATGCCAACCAGAGTGAGCATAAAAATGAGGGATATCTTAAAATGTATTAAATGAAACATTTTGACACCTCCTCCTTGCTGGCCTTCCCCGCTCTCACCTTTCTTCCCTCAACTCTGTTCAAAACTCTGCAGCCAGGATCATCCACCTAGCCTGTCACTGACCATGTGCAGCCTCTCCTCTCCTCTCTCCACTAGCTCCCTCTTGCTGAGCGTATTCTGTACAAGCTCCTTGTCTTCACCTACAAAGTCCTTCACAACCTCGCTCCCCCCTACCTCTCTGCCCTGATCTCCCTCCGTATCCCTGTTCAAGCACTCTGCTCCTTTTCTATCCCCTCCCTCATCCTCCCACGTCTCCCCTGCTCCCCCAACTGCCTTCGTCCCTTCTCCCTTGCTGCCCCGCACGCCTGGAACTCCCTCCCTGCCCTCGTCTGCCTTGCCCTCACCCTCCACACCTTCAAGTCCCTCCTCAAAACCCACCTCTTCCACTCCGCCCTTCCTAACTCCTGCTAATCATCCCCGCCCAGGATTATCCCCCACCTGTTATCTGTAAACTCCAATTTACTGTAACCAAGCCAAGAACATGTACCTGAGTTCTCGCATCCTCATGAATGTCGCACCCCTTGCCTCTCCCTCTGTTCCCCCTTCCCTGTCTCCCCTCCCCATCTTTAGATTGTAAGCTCTTGGGCAGGGACCGTATGTTTATCTTGTTTTTTGTAAAGTGCCAGGTACATGACTGGTGCTATATAAATGCTTATAATTAAATAATAATAATAATATTTACTTGTTTAAAGCTCATGCATTTGTATTTCTGGAAATTGTAATTGTTGGGAAAATCTCAGTTACCAAAAATAAAACTTTCATCCATTCACTAATTTTGCCCATTCACTCCCATTGACTTTAAAAGTGCAACATTTAACTACTTGCTAGGCTGTCATTGTTGTGAAAGAGCCCCGATGAACACAAAACTTCATGGTTGCATGATTTATTTATTTATTTAACTTTAAAATGTTACAGGCAATAGTAATACTGTACAGTAGGGGCGGGAAACCGGTAAAATCCGGTATCCGATAATGCCGGTACCGGGCGTACTGGCATTATCGGATTCGACCCGGTAATCCGGTCCGGGTACCGGATTCCGGGGTACCGGATTTTTTTTTACATTGCAGCCATTTAAAAATGGCTGCAATGTAAAAACTTAAAGCCCCAGCAAAAAAGTTTTAAAAAACCAAACCCTCCCCGAGTCCAGGCTGCGCGGGTGGAAGGGGGGACACCCCCCACCCACCCTGCCCAGCCTGGATTTTTGTTTAAAAAAAGACCCAGAGGCGAGCCCACCCCCCAGCACCAGCGGCCGCGGCGTCCCCGCAGCCGCCGGTAAGTATGACCCGATCCCTGGGGGGGGTGTTTAACACCCCCCCAACCCCCCAGGGATCACCCCTACTAAAGTTCAGTGCTTGCTTACCTTGCGGAGCTCCGGCGGCGGCGGCGGGCGGTCCGGCGGCCTCAGCGCCGGCTGTGGCTGCCGGCGTCAGAGACGCTCTAGGCCTTCCGGGGAACTTCCGGGTTTCCCCGGAAGGCCTAGAGCGTCTCTGACGCCGGCAGCCACAGCCGGCGCTGAGGCCGCCGGACCGCCCGCCGCCGCCGCCGGAGCTCCGCAAGGTAAGCGCACTGAACTTTAGTAGGGGTGATCCCTGGGGGGTTGGGGGGGTGTTAAACACCCCCCCCAGGGATCGGGTCATACTTACCGGCGGCTGCGGGGATGCCGCGGCCGCTGGTGCTGGGGGGTGGGCTCGCCTCTGGGTCTTTTTTTAAACAAAAATCCAGGCTGGGCAGGGTGGGTGGGGGGTGTCCCCCCTTCCACCCGCGCAGCCTGGGAGGGGGAGGGGGAGGGAATTAATTTATTTCATTGATTTCAATGGGGACACAGCGCCCCATTGAAATCAATGAAATAAATCCGGTACCGGTATACCGGATTTAATCCGGGAATCCGCTTTTCAGAGAACTGGTAACCGGTAATGGGCCCGGGGTCCCACCTCTAATATTCACTAAGCTGAGAAGTCACAGGTAATGCACGTGCTGTGTAACATCATAAAAATGATAATCAAAGAATGGGAATAAGATTTGAGGACACTAGTAACATCGAGATAGAATACATATAATGGTGAGCTGGGAATATTAAACTTATCCATTTTGTTCATAGGCAAACCCCCATGTGCAAATACAAGTGTTGTTGAAAAGGTTTCTAGCAATGTAGCATGCTATAAAATAACCAAAATTTGTGACAATGTGCTACTAGTAGAGCTGAACTGAATAGTACTTCCTGGTACTCGGGCCGAATTTTCTGGGCCAGGTATCCAGCAGCACTTCGGAGTCACCAGCAAAGCCTCTGGGCTTCACCAGTGAAGTGCCAGCCATCAGAAATCCCTGGAAACTTTGGACCTTCGGAAATCTTCAGTGCCAAGTTGACACCTCAGCACAAGTTGCCATGCTCAGCAGCTGCAGCCTTAATTGCCTAGCTAATCAGGGTGTGCAGAATTGTGCACAACACCACATCCTGCCTCGCCCCCACCATTAATTCCCTAGCCAGTCAGGGTGCAGAACAAAACATGCAGTCCAGACATATAGTTAGGACATTATATAGTTATTATAGTTTAGGAATATAAATTATAATATCATCATATATAGTTATAGGAGTAGGATATTATATAGTTAGGGTTTAGCTAGCAGGCAGCATGTCAGAGGAGCAGGCCAGGGCAGTGGAGGAGTCTTCTGACTCCGAGGCAGAGGTCCAGGTGGTGAAGGAGGCGGAGGCAGGGGCTGGACCTGGGTCTGCAGTGTAGGACCACTTCTCCCAGCCCCAGGGAATGGCCCACACTGCTGCTCTGTGTTCCCACTGCAACAGCGAGGTGTGGTATGGGAGACAGAGCAGCACCTCTGTCCTCCTCAGTCACCTTTCCAGGGCTCATGGGATAGTGCTGGAAAGTGGGAGAGAGGGCAAGTGGCAGGCAGAGGGCAAGAGAGGGGGGCAAGCTGTGCCTGACAGGAGGAGAAGCTCCTCATCCTCCTCAGCAGCAGAGGTGAAGGAGGTCGGCCCTGCGCGGGCTGAGGAGGCGTTGCCTCTACCCCCAGAGCTGCATGGCCTGACTCGTGCCATCGATGGTGCAGCTCTGGACCAATATCCCAGGTACTTGACTCCTTAGCAGAGCAGCATTGTGACCTGGGATGTCATCAGTCAGAGAATGCAGCCTACTGTGCCTACAGGGCCCTGACGGAGCATGCGGGGGGTGGGGGTGGTAGCCTGGTGACTGGATGCCACTCGGGTTACTGACATGCAGGTGCCCCCACAGCCCCACCTCCCACCACAACCACCCAGGATTTTCCCCTATTCCAGAGTTCCCCAAGGGATATCTGTCCCTGTTGGGGACCCTGGTGAGGGGTCTTCTGCTGCTGTGGATGTCAGTGCCTCCTCCCCTTCCTCTACCAATCTACCTGAGACTGGCAGCCGGACAAATTGATGATTGCAGGGACGATGAGAGTTCCTCCTTGCCCTGTCTCCTCTGACTTTGGGTTAGGTTAGATTAGGTAGGTAGTTCTTAGAATTAGATAGGTAGTTAGAGGTTTCTTATAGTTGAGTAGGATAATAAAATTAATTTAATAATAATAATAAAATAATAATTTTATTATTAATATAAATTTAATAATAATAAAATAAATTTTAAAAAGTTTTTAAAGTGTTCCAAAGTTTCTCGAGGAATGGCTGCGCTCCCTGAAACTTCAGAAACCGTAGTTTCCAGGTCGAAGACCCCAAACTTCGGCTGTTTCTGAAGACTTTGTTTCAACACTAGCTATGAGGCTTTCAATAATCTCCAATAGAGACAAAGTAGTACAGTGATTTCTTTTATTGGATCAACATCACTGTAGTACTTTGGCCCTTTTTAAATGGGCAGGGGGGCAGTCCAGGGCAGTGCACGGCAGGTGGAGCACCGCTGTGGGGGTGATGGGTGGGGGGAGGGTGCAAATGGACGAACACCCATCTCCACCCACTTCCACTCATCTACATGCACGGCGCAACCTGCCCTTTCACTGGTTGCTCCATGGGTAGGTGACTGGTGGAAATGGGTGGAAAAGGGTGGGTCGCAGGAGTGCGCACGCATGCCTACCCACCCACCGTGGTGTTTATACAGGTGGCACACATGCATACACACGCAGTGGACCTGCGCGTGCATGAGTCCATCTTGTGTTAAAAGGGCCTTTGTCTCTATTTGCCTATATTTGGGACCAACGTAGCAAGCAGCAGCCTTACTTTCCCTACAGTAAAAAGCATAGTAAACCATAGTTGCTGATGACCACCACCAAAGGGCTGAATACCACAAGTGTAAGATAGAACTCCCATTGACTTAAAAAGTGCAACATTTTGCCCGAAGCAACATTTAAACTTTTTGTTTGTCTTCCTTACAATGTCCCTGTTATTCAGGTCAACTTTTATTTTAAATTTGCATTTTTAGCTTGCCTTTTTTATCACTCAAGCTCCATTTATGAGAACTACAAGTATAACAAAATTTAAAAGTTCATACAAAATTAAATTTTCTTTATATTCCAACTTTTGGGGTTAATTTTGTTTCCTTTGGCCATTTGTTTTTAATGTGTAGCCAGTGAATAGGGTTTTTATGTTTCACTTTTTAAAAATGCTGTCTCCCAAAAGCTCAGCCAGAAATTGTCCATTTTAAAAAGCTCACTACAGCCAGTTGGCTTTGCCAGTGACATATTTATAAAGTGAAAATATAACCCATAGTGTTTTCTGCAGATCAGATGGAATCACTTAGAGTACTCGACATAGTTTCAACAGTCTGTGCCTCAAGAGACATGTCCCTCCGCCAGCAAGTGTTACTTTTAAGCATTAGTCCAGCTAGCTACTGTTGCTTTGTAGTTTGTTATTCTAACGTGATATGAATACATCTTCATCACATGCTTTAAAAAAAACACTATTTTTCCCCCCTAAGGTTAAAGTGAAGCCAAAAATGAAAAGCAGGTGGAATCTCTTTCAAATAATCCTTTATTAAAAGCTATTTTGGATCTCGAGCTCTTGTGCGTTAATGATTTCCTCTGCTCTCAGTCTTGTAAGCCTGGCACCAAAATATTTTATAAGAATAAACATTACATAATCAAAGGGCAAAGCCTCATGAGATATTCCATAATTAAACCCGCAGCATCAAATGGAATACAAAAAATCTACATAATGTTACCACTTTTCTGGTGAAAACAGCACAAACGGCTCTACAGCCCTGGAAGGAGAAATCATTTCAAATTTTGAAACCAAAAGCTTCAATCAAAATGCCAACATGGAGAAGACAGAATAGCAATGAAGGAAAAACAAAACATGTGTATCTAGTAACTGTTCATTTTTCCTCCTCTAGATCCAAAGTCAGACAACGTGCACACCCTTAGCATTATGAAAATATACCTACCAGTGTCAACCAATGCAAAGGCAACTATAGATTTACATTCTCAGGGACTGGAGGAAAAGGCTCTAACCTGCCCTAGCATAGGAAAATGGGCTTTCAATATATTTTTTATTTAAAACAAAGAACTCTTATCCTCCCACATTTATCCCTACATGGAAAACACCAAGTTGTTTCCTGTTCAGAGCTGATTTCAGGCGCTCAACTCACACCAGCGTGTATCTAGCTGCACAGGAGGGATTATATAAAAAAAAGCATGGGTCAATAGTAAGCAAAGCACTTCAGGAACTGCTTCTGACTAATGGAAAAACCATTCTGAAAGTACATTGCGGCAGTTCTTAAAACAACGTACGTACACCTAGTAAAAGTCAACTCTTAGGTTACTCCCCTAACCCAAAGCAGGAAACAAATGTCAGCATGTATTCTGAAAGAATACTAAACAAACTAGCCTGGTGGTCTCGTGGCAATACAGTGCAATGCCACAAAGGGAATCTGAGTTCAAGACTAACTGAGGTTCTAACTGGCTTGTGGAGTGGAGGAACTATGAGTAACAAAAGAGAGACAAAACTCTAAATATGGGGAGGCAGGAAGGGGGAAATGTTTGATACTCGCCAGCAATCCACTCTGAAGATACAAGAAAAAACACAGGCCATTTTTAAATGGACCATGGCTGGGCACTGTTGCAGGGGCACACAGTCGCACAACCATCCCCCCACATCCCCATCCATTCCCCCCACATGACCCCACACAGAGCAACCTACGTTTTTGCCGGTTGCTCCATGCAGGGGTGATGGGTGGAAGTGGGGGTGTGCGCGCACACACACACACACACACCTCCACCTACCATGGAATTTTCACAAGACTCACCCACGCATGAACACCCAGATGTCTGGGTGTTCATGAGTGTGTGCCACCCATATAAAAAGGGCCTGTGTGTATTTTCTGTTCATTGGCCTGAACAGACAGAAGCTGTTTAAAATAGTCCATGTGCCACAGAAGATCAAATTGGAAGCAGGTGTCATTGATAATAAAAACTGCCCATACAGCCATACCTATATTTAAAGTTGTAAAAGACTAATACTGAGCAGCATAATAGATGTTTGCATAACTGAACCCCTGCAAAATTATTAATATGCAGATTGAAGAGTATTCTGAAAAATCCAGAGCCCTGTGGGTAACCATTAATCTGAGATCACTAAGAACTGCTTCTTTTCACACTCCCTATGAGAACTTAAACTGCTTTTAGACGAGCGGCTGGACGTACTAGCTTGAAGAACGCACTTCCTGAAAAGCCACACAGGGTGCGTTTAGATGCACCAGAAGTAGCCAACCGCCATAGGAATCGTGGCTCACACGGTCCCTTTAAAGCTGTCTTTGGAAAGCCTCCTTTCTAAATACAGCTTCAAAGAGACCGCACGAGTCGCTATTACTATGGCAGCTGACTACTTCTGGTGCATGTAAATGCACCCTGCATGGCTTTACAGGAAATGCATTCTTCAAGCCAGTAAGTCCAGCTGCTCATCTAAAAGTGGTCTTAGAAAGAACATCTATGGTGGCATTCAGACGTGTGTTTAAATCGCACAGCTGCTTCGGCGGCATCATGCGATTTAAAGAACACCGCACTTCCGGGTTGGTGTGAATGCGGTGAGCGCGCACATTTCCACCTAGCCCAAATGTTTGGAGCGCGGTTTGAAAAGCTGCTCGAAGCAACTTTTTAAAATGGACCACCAGTGGAGGGGGGATCCATGTGGGGTGGGTGGAGTGCTGCTGTGGGAGCTGTGCGTGGGGTGAGGGTGCAAGACGGGCACGCTGTCAGGGCTCGCCTCTGCCGGCACCTGTTCTGGCCGCCTAGGAGGTGGGGCCATGGCTAATGTGTGGTGCGCGGCACTGGCAGAGCACCCCAGGACGTCGGCCCGCACTTAGGGGCGGAGCTGGCCCTGCAAATAGCTGATGGAATCAGGGAAGAGTCCTGACCCCCACCGGCAGGTGTGGGTGAGGCAGGGCCCTCTAGCACGCTGCACCGCTCCGCGCATCTGCACAAGCACAGGGGCGGGGCAAATGCAGTATAAAGAGAGGCATGGGGCGCAGCCAGTTGCCGGTGATCAGCTGGGCTGTGAGGAACCGGCCCCCCTGCTTGGATTACGTATTAGTGTGTATTGTGAGAGACGTTGTGTGTGTGAGACTAGGTGCTTGTTGCTGTGTGTGGAGATTGTGTGAGCTGCGTGAAAGGTCAGTGTATGAGTGTTGGTAGCTGTGCCTGTGTTGGTCTAAGTATTACCTTTTGAAACCTTGTGTGTACATTGTGTATCTGTGTTGTGTTGCACTCCCTCCTATCAGCTGCATCTGGGCCCTTCATACTGCTTCCCCTTGAGTAAGTGTGCTCATTGGTTCCCCCTTCCGTCTCTTCCCTGGGTTACTCCCCCTGCTTCCCACACTTGTGGACGCCCCCTTTCCCCCCTTGTCACCGTGTGGGTTCAAACGGCTGTGTGGGTTGCTAAGGGGGTGCTTGCTGTGTGGGACATGTGTGCAGGGTGGAAGGGCTCCACTGTGGGCCTTGCTGAGCCTCCCCGCCCCCCGTGATGATCTGGCCTCATCCCATACAGAACTCATAGGGCTACCTAATATCCTGAGGGGTTGTCTTCCTCTGATTATATTGTGGAGCCCTTGGGTGTGTGCTTGGGTGAGTTCCCCCAGATGGGGATTGTGAGTATTCCTGGTTCCTAGGTTCCTTCCCATTCTCCCCTATCCTAACACACCCATCCATCGCCACCCACCTAGCAACCCGGCTTTTAAAAGGCCTACGACTCTCCCTGCAGGCTGATTTTTTAATTAGTAAATTTTATTATCCAAAGTTTAACTTTGTGTCCTGGTTTTCTTTGTATTGAAACTGGTATTTAAATATGCAATTTTTATAGATGATTTTCAAAAATATTCATGTATGCACTGAATAAAACAGCATCAGCACAATGAATTAATACATGTTTAAAAGAAACACACTTAACTATCATTTAAAATGAACTTATATCTAAAGCAGTGGTTCAGAACATAAGGCCTGGGAGCCAAATGCGACCCGCAGCTAGGTTTTTTTTGGCCCCTTTCCAGTTCCTGGTCTGGTCCCTGGTCCCCATCCCTATCCCCAAGCACTAAAAACCTGAGTTCAGGGGAGCAGAGACAAGGGCATGCGCACAAGGATACGGCAAGAGATTCAAGGCACATATCCGTGATCTGGACCCTCCTCTTCCTCAGCTCACCCCCTAAACTTCTCCAACTCAACTTCTATGTTGGGGTGGAGATGTACTAATCCTTCAGAGCTTGTACTAATTTTCAAAGTGGCCCCTGGGAGGAAAAAGATTCCCTACCCCTGATCTAAAGCTTCATGACTGAATAGATGCCCTATGCCCAAATATGGAGGATGCTGAAAAAATTGTGATAGGTGTGGTGAATTCACTTGTTTTGCTCTGCTAGTGTCTCTTTATAAAGTAATGAGAGTTTCCATTGGAAAACAAACTTGAAATACTGCATCAGAGACCATCATTCACCCTCCAAGAGTGAAAAACGGCATGGAGACAAAACATGAAAAAATACAAAACAGAAGGCTTCTTGTAAGCTTGTCACATCCATATGTTTTACTTTTACTTTGCAAATTAGAGGCACTTGAGCAAGGACCCTGTGAATTTTACAAAGCTGCAACTACTGCAATTTTTGCATAGCTTGGCACTTGTCCAAATCCTCACAAATTAAATCTGGCTGTATAGAATTGCAGCCTGATTAGGAACCACTACTGTGAGCGGATCAATGAAATAACAGCACTAATGTGAACTGCCAGAATATATGCTGGAACCATGGAACCTGACTCTGCCACCACATCCTAAGAGGAACAGTCCATAACCTTCCCAACCCCTGCTAGGACAGCTGTATGGTACTTTGTGGGGGGGTTTAAGATATGAGATGTTCAAGATTGATAGAACGGCATCCACATTCAAAAATGTACACATTCAGGTAATATGCTTACATTTATTCTGTTCACAGAATTTGGAAATTCTTTGCAGAATACGCAAACCCTTGTTCTTGTGTTACTGGGGGTCCATAGACATGTCTTGTGTCATTATGGTCAGATGGGTAACAGTCTCCCCTAGTTACTCATGTTTCCAGCCTTGGGGTACTCCTAGATCCTGAGCTGCGTCTGGAACATTAGGTCGCAGCCATGGCCAAGAGTGCTTTTTACCAATTCTATCTGGCAAGAAGGCTGTGACCCTTTCTTTCAGATATGGACCTGGCCATGGCCATCCATGCCTTCATTACCTCAAAGCTAGACTACTGCAACGCACTCAACGTGGGACTGCAGCTAGTGAAGAACACGGTGGCCCACCTCTTGATAGAGGCTGGTCACCAGGAGCATATTATACCACTTCTTTGGCATCTGTGCTGGCTGCCAATAGCATTCTGGGCACAGTTCAAAGTCCTAAACAGCCTGGGCCCTTCATATCTGAAGGACCACCTCCCTCCTTATGTCCCTCCATGGCCTCTAAAATCAGCTGAGAGGACTCTCTTGCAAGCTCCATCATTGGTCCAGGTATATATAACCTGGGCATGCAGAGAGGCATTATTGATGGCTGTTCCATAACTCTGGAACCCCCTTCCCTTGCAGGTTCACCTAAGCCCTAGTGTGAGCATCTTCCAGAGGCAGTGTAAGACTTATTTATTTAGCCAGGCATTTAGGAGAGGCAGGGGAGTTATAAGTATTTTATGGGGGGTTATGAGTTTTAAATTTTGCATTTTATGCGTTTTTTATGATGATGTTAAGCCACCCTGAGTCTTCAGGGAAGGGCAGTATAAAAATCTAAATAAATAAATGTCTGTCTAGGATGTAGTTGGTCAAAATTACCTAAGTATCCTCAACCATAATAAACATAGAAAAGGTATTTTTTAATTTTGGTTGGCTTTTTAATAAATGCAGTCACATTGAGACAGAAACCAACAATTTGGAATCAAGAGATTTTTTTCACCTCAAACTTAAAGACCGCCTATCCTACATGTCCCTTTGCGGCCACTATGGTTGGCTGGAGGCGCCCTCCCGTGGGTTCCATCTATTACTCTTGTCTGTGAGGTGGGGGTGCGTGGGAGAGTGTTCTTGGTCATTTTCCCCAAATGTGCAACTCCCTTCCCCAGGAGGTTTGCTTGAGCCTGGACATCTTCCAGAGGTGGTACAAAACCTCTTTTTATTTGGAAGACCATTTGACAGACAGACATAAATAGGGTCTGGTTGTGTTTCTGGGTAAGGTTGTGGGGGAAGGTGGGAGCTTGAGTGGAGGGATGGGTGCTTTTATTGTATGAATTTTTATTATTTTTTATGGATTGTAAACCACCCTGAGCCTTGTGGGAAGGGCAGCATATAAATTTGAATAATAAAATAAAATAAATAAACTCTGTGACCTACTCATGATTTTAATTTCTTTCCTTTAGCTATATCTATTCTTACCTTGTCTGTAATACAGAAATTGAAGTGCATTTTCTTCTTAGTTTTACAGTTTTTTCCATTTTGAGGATACACCAAGACATTTAATTTTCTTCAAAAATGTTATTGGATGGAAGTAGTCAACTTTATTGGGTGGAAGGTGTCAGGAATAGAATTCTGTGTTCTTCTCTTAAAAATCACACACAGAACTAAACCATGAAACAAGCTTCTGTCTAGGGAACTCCAGTAGTTCATTAAAAATAGACAATTTAACATCTTGTCTGTTTTTACCCATGATTACATCCACATTCAATGGGTAATACACACATGAAAGTGGCAGCCCGACACAGCCCAGGGAGGAAAACCACAGTGGACACGATCTGGGCTGTGTCAGGGTGCTGAAAAAATGTGAACCTGGTCGGGTCGCCAGGGACAAGCACCAACAGCCAACCAAGTGGCCGACCTCACAACTACGCAGCACCCAAAGAACCACTCCCTACCATGACAGGAGCCATGGTAGCCAATGATGGCCAGCCATGGCAGCTGACCATGGTGGACCCAACCTGGGCCACATTGGTGGCCCGGGGACAGACATGATAGCCGCGTGTGTCCTGCTTTGACCTGGGCAGGCCTTAGCCTAGGCTGTGACCTCGGAGGATTTCCACGGTCACAACCCGGGCTAGCCGCCAACACAGCCTGGGGCAATCCCAGGCCAACATCTGGTGGTGCCTGCAAACACGTGCAGGTGAGGTCCAGGCCAAAATAGGATACTGCAGGCCACTGTCACATCTGTTTTTAGGCACTGTATCTATTAAGTTAAACTTATTCGGTTTTAATTATTCTCACTCCACTTAATGCAACAATTGATAGTTACTATTGATAGTTGCAAGGATAGACAGAAATGTTTTGTTTTCTGAGGGGTTGGGGGGTCTTTGATTGTTTGTTTTAAATGGGATGAAAAAAGGGAAGAATTTGGGGAGAGATGCATGGGGATTTTGCTAATTACTTTTTCTCTTCAACTTACATAAAGAAAAAGTTCCAATACCATTATTCAAAGAGAAAAAACACACAATGAACTTCAAGTTATGCTATCCTGTGAAAGCATTCAGAAGCAGAGACTGGTAGATTTATCCTTTGAACAAAACCACAAAAAAGATTAAACTTTGCAATAATTTTTTTTCATCCAGAAGAATTTTAAATAGGAAGGCATGAGTTAAACACCCTGCTCCTTAAGGGAACTAGCTGATAAATCAAAGCCCAAATTTATATCGCGATATTTAACATAGGCATAGGAATCATTTAACCTTACTGCATAAAACTCAGCTGATAATTTTTTTCTGACTAGCACCTAATAAAATTCATTCTTTCAGAACTGGAGAAAAGTTAAGCACAGTTCACCCTTATAAAGTTTCCTGTTACAAGGTTGCATGGTTTAAACATATGTTGTACTTTATTATTTAAAAAATTCCTCCTTATAGCACCCTCTTTGTTGTAACATTCAAACAAACTTTGCCTCCAGGCCAGAACTATAATAAAAGTAAAATGATTTGAGACAGTTTGCTCAAAAAAATAAGCCTTTTAATATTCCTTCTCTCTCTCCCTCTCAAATACTTACCATTGTGGTTTTATTTCCCTTTGTTTATGCAGGGTCCACAGATTAACTTCAAAGAGATTGGTGTATTTCTGGAAACAAAATTTATGATGCCAAATGCCACAATTTTAAACAATCTGTGTATTGTGATCATTACAATTTTACCAGATTTAACCAGCATATATAAAACAAGATTCCATAATCATTGTTCAAGCAACAAAAATGGTTTACATGTTTGGAAAGTAACCAGCACATAAGTGCTATTGTAAATAATGAACAACTTTTCAGTTCGAAAACATTAATCTTCCTCCGCTGCTGAGTTTTCAAGATGTGCATCAAATTAAAAAACAACAACCCTGGAATTTTTATATAAATAAAAGTTTTAAATATTAGCACTCCGGAGGAAAGTTTTTGAAGTTTTAAATTTTCTTTTAAAATGAAAAATGCATTGTCTGACCAGCTACAAATACTTAATTTTAAAAAAATAAGAAACCAAAAATTATACATCAACAAGTACTTAACATCGATGAGGGCACACATTAAAAAAGAACACTATACTATAGTCTTAGAAGGTCACAGCAAGCTAAATTCCCTGAAAACATTGACTCCATCAATTAAATACTTTGCAGAATTAAACAAAAAACAACACTGGAATTCATTTCGGTGAATATACAAGGAAAGAGCATTAAAATGTGTTAAGGCACCGAACACCAACATTTAACTAAATTGTTCACACAGTCATTAACTCCCAACCCTGGGAAACTGTGAACACTTGCACAATGGTGATAAGGGCTGTGGGTTTTTTTTCATGATAAAAATGGCTTGTATCATAGCACCTTATGGTCTGGAAATAGGAATTTCAAGATTTAGTCCCCAATCCAAGGTGTGACCCTGCACACGTGCACCAAGAGCGCATGTACATGATGCAGCCGCTGGGATCTGGCGCAGTGGCAGCTGGTGGATTCCAAGGCGGGTGTGGCGGTGGGTGGGGCCAGCAGTGGGCAGGGCCAATGGTGGTGGGGGGAACCCAATGGTAGGCAGGGCCAATGGAATTTTGAAATTAATATGGAATTTTACAGCCTCAGTTCCCCAGCTGTAAAAAATGGGAATGCATGTGTTTCTGTCTCTCCCTGTGTTCCCCTCACCCTTGTCCTTCTTAGATTGTAAGTCCACTGGGCAGGGACCTGACTCCAATAACCACCATCAGGCACTGTGTTCAATGGCAGGCGTACTATAGCAAAGAAAACAGAAAAACCATGACAGGAAGCCCAGATTAAAGAAATTTCCAGTACCTTAAGGTGCAATTTGAGCCAGTATTACAATATCTGAAATACACAGGCAGCATAGGCCACAACTAAAATGCATGGAAAATGCTGCAAAACCCAACAGGATTATGTGGAATCCTAAAATGCAAACCATAAATTCTGCAATTGGTCCTTGGGAGGGGAAAAATTCCCCACCTCTGATATAGCACTAAAGCTCCAAGATCAGTGAACAAGAGGGAAAAAAATATGGAAAAATCCTTAAGATCCCAAATTCAAAGTAAAATGGGGGGCAAAATTCAAAGTGGCCAATGTGAATATTTCCTCCTTCCTTCAAAAACACTAAAACCACACAAAGCTAGGTGCAAAATCAGCAAGTATTTTCTAAGTGTACTTAGTCACCAAACAACTATGTCACCAAATAAATTATTTGGAAAAGCTTCTATATTTTGTCGGTGATTTTTTGCACTACAAGCTCACCAAAATATCCCCACCCAACCAATTTAAACATTCAAAGTTCAACTTTCTCAAGCATCAAATCACACAGGAAAAGAGACAAAATTCAAATGGGCTGTCACAGGAAAGCACAACACTGTAAGGTCACATGAAAAACAAGTATATTTGAAGTGTTAATAAGCATTAAGTATTTATAAAGCACAAGCAATGTACCTAGTGCTTTACAACGGTTGAAAATAGACAGGGTCCCTGCCCCGGGAGCTTACAATCTAAGACAGACATTCCCCTGCTGCACTTAGGGTGTTTTTAAATGAGATGGGGGTGTGTGTGTTTGTGCTTTGTGCAGAGGGCGGATGTGCATGGGGGAGTGCTTCAAGCAAGCAATCCCATGCATAACCACCTCATCCAACCACCACATGGGGCACTCCAGCATTTCCTGCAGTGCCCGGTGCGTGCACTAGGTGGGCAGTGTGCGTATCACAGGAGCGTACACCCCCACGCACCCATATTCAAACGAGACTCATACACACTCACGTGGATGGTGAGTGTCCATGCGTGGGGGTGTCTCATTTAAGAGAAAAAAATATATATTTAAAATGTATTCAATGCACAAACCAAAAATTACAAAAACATCAACATACTTAAAATACCAAAACAAAAAAACCCCAGACCCTAAAAATTTTTTTAAGTACATCCAAAAATATTTGAAATACCAAAACAAAATTACCCTAAACACAAAAAAATCCAAAATAAAATAAAAAATACATTAAAAAAATAAAAATAGAAAAGTTAAGAAAATTAGGAGTGTGCAATTTATTTTCATTATTATGGTAACAAGAACAAAAATTTTGATTTTCTTTTTTGTGATTGTAATAATGAAAATGACAAATAATAATAAAAACAAAAAAAATCAATTTTGGTTTTTGAAATAATGGGAAAACACTGAAAAACGTATTTCCAGCTATAACTATATTTGTTTATTATTGAATTCTGATGAAACTTGGGGAGATTGTACCCCCAATGGAGGGCACTATGTATACCAAATTTCGAAATGATTGGATAAAGGGAAATGATTTTATAAGCAATTGAATGTTGTGAATTTATGAAAAGCTGCATACACATTCCTGGCTGCAACTTCTTTATCTTCCATTCAATTTGCATCAAACCTGGGAATATTGTGTTCCCCTCCACATGGTTACCAACCCTGCCAAATTTCAAAAAGATTGGATAATGGGTCCTGATGTTATAAGCCATTAACTTGAAAATGCATTTCTGGCTGTAACATGTTTATATTCCATCCCGTTTACAAGACATTTGGCAAGAATGTATCACATACCTTCCCTGCCATCTCTGTCAAACTACAGGACAAGTTGATAAAGGGCCCCAATTTTAAGAGCAATTGAAGTTGTCCCCTTGAAGACCATTATTCAGATAAACAGCAGCACATGCAGTGCCAGTCAGCAGCAAGCACCTGGCATGGCAGGAGGAGGGAGGCTGGGGAGCAACCCAACAGACTGACAGACACATTCACTGGTCAATTACTACATGCTTCCAGCTTTACAGTACCAATCAGTGGTGGCTTCAAGGCGGGCATAGAGGGACTTAACTGGGACTTCAGACAGCAAGGAAGAAGGCATGGGGATAGCATCCCAGAAATTAGGAGACGTAGTTCGTATATCCAGGCTGGCCGATTATCATCACAATCACATCCTGCAGCACTGTGACAGAGGACATAAGAGAATCTCTATTGGCTCTTTTCTAAACAGATGCTTCTGACTTCCCAGTAACAAGTGGGGGAGAGAATTTGGGATGGTCACAGCAAAGAACGAGGATATTTGGTTGACATTTCTGCTGGCCGATTGGCATCACAAACAGAACTTATACCACAGTGACACCTACAAGAATCCCTGGTCTAGGCTCATTCTCTGCATATGCTGTGCAGGCTTATAAAATTGGGACCCTTTATCACACCTTTCTGATATTTGGTAAAGATGATCCTGAAGGTGTGAGATACAGTCCTGCCAAATTTCATGTACACTGGTTGGACTACAAAGATGTTACGGTCAGACATACATTTATAAGTTATTGCTGTTATTGTTTATTGATGGGCATTAGCTTTCGCCATAGCCCCAAAAATAAAATAAACAAACACATTAATACAAACAAACAGATATATAATAGTCAGTAAATCAAAGACAATAAACACTAACACATAAGGCCTTATTCGGTCGTTCCCAGGCTACACAGCCTTTGAAGAGGAATGTCACATTCTAATCCCTTTTAAATAATAAAATAGTTCCTAGCAACACATACTTCCACGCATAACCATATCATTTTGTACCTTACGTCTCCACTTACATTACCAAAAGGTGAGTGTTCCCTCCCCATTCAGTAACCATCATACCTCGTCTGTTCTAATTTTCACGGCAAGTTGCACATATGTGGCAACCGCAATAAGATCCTCTGCCCTAGACAGGTTCAACAGATACTTTATCCTATATATCAGAGCCCAGTACTCTTTCCCCTGCATCAAAGGCAGAATCCAAGCTTCCCTTAAATTCCCATATAGTGGACATTCAAAGAGAATATGATCTATCGTCTCCATTTTGCCCAAACTACAAACACACTTACGACTGCTCCTAGGTAGTGCTTCATACCGAGCCTGCGTCACAGCTGTCTCAATGAGCTGCAGTCTGAGCCTGGTATAATTCCTACGCAGCACGGGGGCCTTTAAAAGATCTAAATAGGCCTCCAAACCAAAGAACTGCTTAATGCAACCATACCATGGGGCAGCCCTCCAACCTGCCAAGGCAGCCATATCCTCCTGCCTACCTATGTCCACTAGTCTTTCCCTCACAAGCCTTTTCTGTAGCGCTGGGGATAGTTGCCATATCACCTGCACAGAAAGTCCTGCCTTAGCTAGGAACATAAGTAGAGAACCAAGCCATGGGTACACTGCCCTACCAGTATATTCCAACATTTCCACCAAACACAAATGAGGGAGTGCCCCATCATCTTGACGGAGAATACGCAGCCACAGGTTAACTAATGCCTGTCTTTTTAGGGAAGCTATAGATACCATACCGGTTTCTGCTCTCACAACACAGCCAGGAATTGCTTGTGGTACCCCAAGCAACTGCCTAAGAAATTTATTCTGGGCTATCTCTAGCTCTGTAACTTTTCCCTCTGGAATAATTTCTTGGCCAAACAATAGGGCTTTTCGAATTTTGATTTCATAAACCTTCAGTATCTGAGAGGTGGTGATTGCAATAGAGCGTCTTGCCATTGATACGATTGACCTAGATGAAGCCTTCACTTTCCCCGCCACATACCGATTATGCGCTTTCCATGCCCCATTCTTACTAAAGACCAACCCTAGATAACAAAAGGAACTCACTTGTTCCAAGGGGTGCCCCTGCATGTTCCATCTGTAATTTTTGGTCCTTTTCCCCACCATCATGATCTTTGTCTTGGCTACATTTATCTCTAATCCTTTGGCAACACAATACTCCCCGCACGCAACCAACAATGCTTCCAATCCTTTCCTTGTTTGGGATAAAATCACGGTATCGTCCGCATACTGGAGGACGGGCAAGGCGCAGGTCTTAATTTTGGGTGCACAGTGATTCTGCTTCAACAACAGGTCGTTCAGATCACTTGTATATAAGCTAAATAACAGCGGGGCGAGTACGCAACCCTGGCGCACTCCCTTGTTCACTTTTATAGGTTTTGTAAGTCTACCACTCAGGGGTACCCGTACTCTTGCAACATTGCCGGCATGCAGTTGCACTATCAAAGCCAATAAGTTCCTATCAATACCCAGCTGGGCAAGCTTGGCCCATAGACTCCTCCTTGGGACAGAATCAAAGGCTTTCGTATAGTCCACAAAAGCCAGAAAGAGATGGGTTCGGCGAACAACCACATATTTATGGATCAAATGAGCCAGCGTAAAACAGCTGTCCATTGCTGAACAGCCAGCCCGAAAACCAAACTGGACCCTTGGTATCAAGTTACGCTCTCTGGCCCATGAATCTAGCCGACTCCAAAGTATCTTCCCATATAACTTGCCCACAACAGGGAGCAGGGAAATTGGTCTATAACAGGCCGGATTATTTGGATCTCCTTTTTTAAACAGGGGCATGATTATACTCATACCCCATTCCCGCGGAATGGCCTTTGTCTGATTTATATCTGAAAATACTCTTGATAATATCGGTGCCCACCATTGTGGCGCCATCTTAAACACTTCCGGGCATACAAAATCGTAACCTGGTGCCTTATTGGACTTTAAAGTGTTTATCACTTGAATAATTTCCTCTTCCGCAATTCTGACAACAAAACCTGGGGGATCCTTAACCGTACCACCCTTTGCAGGATACACCAACCTCTCGACAAATATTTCCTCATCCCCACATACACCATCAAACAGGAGTTTGCCAAAGAAGTTATACCAGTCCTCCACTTCCAACTTGGAGGGGTTGATAGTACCCTTATTTCCTCCTAAAGATCTTACTAAAAACCAAAAGAGCCTAACATTACCTGTTTCTGCCGCTACCTTGAGTTTTACCCACTGCATGTTCTCATACTGCTGCTTCTTTCCCTGCAGGAACTTCTTATAGGCTGCCCGAGCATTGACCAATTCGAGCCTTGCCACATCCGAAGAAGAGAATAACCATTCTTTATACTTCCTATTTAAGTTCCTTTTCTGCTCCCGACATTCCCTATTAAACCATTTATTCTGTCCTATGGGTCTGCCCTTATCTTCCTGGGAGAGTAAAACCTTCCCCAGATTCTCAAGTACGGTAAGTAAACTTTGTTTTATTCTTACCCAGCCCTCAACTTCTTCCCCCTCCCTCATTTCAGCCAGTTCAGCTAATTCACTTTCATGGAGATACTCCATGGTCTGAATTGCCAGCCTCGTTCCCCATTGCACTCTTACCCTCTGAGGGGTCCCTTCTACCCCAATCTGTTTAAAGACTGGGGAGATGGGAGATTTTTCGAACAATACTACCAAGGGCATATGATCTGTCTCGGGACGAGATAGTACAACAAAGTCTTTAAATCTACCATAATGTGAGGGGTGGGTCAGCATATAGTCGACCACACTTCTCCCATTTACACCAATAAAGGTGTATTGCCCTTTGCTGTCCCTATAGCCCCGCCCATTCAATAATATTAACTCGAGTGATTGCATTAACTGGCACATCTCGTCCCTTGTAGCTGATATTTGTCTATCATAAGAAGAACGCTCAGGGATGTTATAGGAAGCACACAAGGGAGAAGCGCATTCCATTGCCTTATTTAACCCATATCGGGTGTTTAAATCACCCGCCATCACAAAAGTTGCTCGGGGATAAAGGTCCTCAGTATACTGTACAAAAAGCTCCAGTTGGTCCCAAACCTTCTTATCATAATATTGAGAGGTCAATGGTGGAATATAAATATTTACCACCAGAAGGCTATCATTGGGACTTACTTTCCCATATACAGCTTGAAAGTTCTTCCCTGTTGTGGGAATCACCCGAATATCATACAAACAACCATCCCTTACTAAAATTGCCAGGCCTCCTGAGCATCTGCCCTTAATTTGGTGCTTGGTACCCCCCTGCAGAAAAAATCTATAACCTGGTAATGGCACAAATACATCATCAAACAGCCAGGTCTCTTGTAAGAGGATGATATCGTAAGCCTCCAAAAAGGCAACACAGTCGGGATCATTAAATTTAGCCTTTATACCTGCGATGTTCCATGATAGGATAGACAAAAATTGACCCCTATTTCCAGGTTCCCTTCCCCTCCCTTTCCTTGATGGTCCCATAAACCGTCCCATTTCATCTAGTCAAACCCTTTTGGCTGGGCTACGAGAAGACATATTATTTCCCTGCTCAACCCCAATTTCAATTTCATCCGGGGATCTCCTTACACATGGTTCTGCCCCACCATTAAGTTTATTCCCATGTTTAGGCATTCTTACCGACTGCCAGTCAGATTCAGCTGAGCTGAGATCCCTCACAGTCTCTTCCACCAGCTGAACATTTAAGGCGCAGCTCACAGATGGCGAGCCTAACTCTTCAGAGGTCAACATACGGGCCACTGTCCAGGCCTGCTCATCGCCCAATACAGGGCCCTGTATACCATCAAGTACATTCCCCCTCCTCAGGTACACCCTCTCTCTTATCTGCAATTTCCCTCGAATGGCATCCAGCCTCTGCACCAGAATATCCTGGTCTAATACGGGGAGTATTAGAAAAGACATTTGTTAAGCAGTATTGAAGAAGGAGACAAGTCTTTACTGGTCTCTACCTTTGAGAAACATTTATAAGTTAATTGCTTATACCTCCCAGACCGTTTATCCAATTCTTCTGACAGTTGACATAGATAGTAAATGTGGGTAGGGGTATAAATTTGCCAAGTTTCATCCACATTAGATAGGAGACAAAGAAGTTGCAGTCAGGAATGTATATGCACATTTCTGCAAAATAACATAATTCAACTGCTTATAAAATCAGATTCCTTTATCCAATCTTTCTAAAATTTGTTACACTTAATGCCATCCATTGGAGGTATACTCCTTCCAATTTTCATCCAAATATAATGAAAAACAATGAGGTTACAGGCAGAAAGGAGAAGTTACAGCCAAAAAACTCATCCCAAATATTCAAAACTCTTCTCAATCTCCTTTTGTATATATTTATTGTGCTCTTCTTAAAAGACCAACATGTTTCGACCTTAATTTCTTCTTCAGGGTTTTTTTCAATTTTGAAAATGTTCTGTCTATACCATATATGTTGGGAGTCCTTCCAATAGAAAAACACATCAATCAAATTAGGAAAAATAAATTGTCTAAAAAAGTCCCAAATCTAATCTTCTAAACCATATTAACCTCCCACCATTCAATAACTCACCTTAAACCTTAGAACACACTATTTTATCTCTTAACTCTATGCATCACTTGCTACCTAAAAAATAATGAAAGCAACAAAGTGATCTAATTGTAGTGAGTTTACATATTCAATTCTACTAATAACTTACCAAAACAAAAAACTTTAGTTTAAAAAAAATTAAATGCACAACAGTTTTTAAAATTAAAAACTTTCCTCTTCGAAAACATCACAATATCATTTTGACTCTAGCTTTAAACTCCAAAAACCATACAAATTCATTATAATTACAATTAAAAAAACATTCAACTCCATACATTGCAACAAGACATAAACGCCAAAAAACATGGAAATTATTTCAGAATTAGAGGAATATTTAATACTGTTTCTACAGAACTGCATTCTGTATAACAAATTCTATAATGTTTTCTACACTGACATTGTTAATAGTTTATTGTATGAATGTATACAATTTGTATACATGTAAAAGACAGAGTTAATGCACTGTGAAAAAATTGTTCGTTGTCAAATTATGATCATAAATTAAAGTTTAATAATGAAAAAATGTGAAAGTTTAGTTATTGATAAAAATGAATAAAAGTATGTATGGTAAGGAATTAAGTACATATATTACATTTATGTTGATGAGGAGAAAATATTAAATATTTCTCCAATTCTGAAATAATTTCCATGTTTTTTGGCATTTATGTCTTGTTATAATGTATGGAGTTGAATGTTTTTAAAATTGTAATTGTAATGAATTTGTATGTTTTTTGGAGTTTAAGTTAGAATCAAAATGATTTTGTGATGTTTTTGAAGAGGAAAGTTTTTAGTTTTTTTAAACTGTACAAGTTTTTTGTTTTGGTAAATGTCCAGGTTTTGTGCGATATGATACATCAGCACATTAATATATCAGTTGTTGCACAACTTTTAAGTTGTATTTTTTTTACAGAACTTTTAACTTAAAAGTTGTGTAACTTTTAAGTTGTGCATATATGAAGTTACTTGTTTATATTAGGGTCAATGGGAATGATTATCGCAATCTAACCCTAGTGTAAAGTAGGAGTAGCTCTACAAGAGCCAAAGGAGTTTGAGGAGGAACTTGGTGTGTGACTTTTAAAAAAAACATAGCCTCCACATCAAAACAGGAGGTGTTTGGGGGAAAGATTCTTCCAACTTCTTCTCCCCCTCCCCACAACTCAATCTCTATCTCTCTCCCACACATGCACACAGACTCTCCCCCCCACTCTCTCTCTTTGACTGACACACACGCACTCTTCTCCCCCCCAGCTGAGTCTCTCTCTCTCACACAAATACACACACACACACACACAGACTCTTCTGCCCCCCACTCTCTCACAAACACATGCACTGTTGTCAGTCACATGCACACACACTCATTCTTCTCACCAACAATGCCACCACCACTTGCAGCCATACAGGAGGTTCAGGAGGGACTGTAGACTTTTTCAAGAGGCCCCGCAACACTGCAGGACACATCTTGCACCGCGCTGCCATCTTGCTGTTCCTGTCTGGGCATGATGGGAAATGTAGTTCTACCATGCCCAGACAAGAAACATGTTGGTAGCTCCAGTGTTCCTAGTGGGGGCAGCAGAACTTGCAGCACCAGGCCAGTGAAGGGGGAGAGGGCCGGGGGAGCGGCGTAGTTCCTCCATAAACTGCCAAGCCTGCCAAGGGGCCCGGGAAAGAGGGGAGCCCGGGCGTAACAGGATATGGAAAGTTACGTGACTCTGTTTTTTAAAATCATTTAACTTTTATCAGGAGCCAGCTCTGTCACAAAGACTTTATGCTGTAGTCAGTTTCATGTCAATTACCCACTTGCCTCAGAAAGCCAGCAAGAGGAAGCTCTAGTCAGTTTCATGTCAATTAGCCCCACCCCGGCCTCACTCCCTACTTTTGACTCCATATGAAAAGTCTGCAACTTTTGAAAAGGTTCAGACTTTTCACTTGGTATGAAAAATTGCAGACTTTTGACTCCGTACTTTTGACTCTGAAAAGTCTGCAACTTTTCATAGGAGTGAAAAGGAACAATTGTGTTACTTACCAGGGAACTGTTCTTCTGTGGTTTATACAGGAGGATGGTCGAAACAACGGGTGCAATTCCACCACACCACCACCAGGAAGCAATAACAAGCTTCTGAAGCATCTGTGCGGGGGAATTCGTGTTGAAACTCCTCAGTTGTAAGAAGCCAAAACTTCGGGAACCTAAATGAACATATACTAACAGAAAACAACAACAGTGGAACGACGAAGAAATATTCCTTCCTATGTTAGGGCGTAGGTCAGCCCCTAGTGGGACAACAAAAACTAGGAAAAGGACCCTAGGAAAAAGGGTAATAACCTAAGGGTCCTCCCAATGTCTGAGTTAGGTTCCAGCTGGGAGGGCCGACCATCTTCCCGTATAAACCACAGAAGAACAATTCTCTGGTAAGTAACCCAATTGTTCCTTCTATGGTTTATCCTTTGGATGGTCAAAACAAGGGGAGGTTTACAGCAGTATAAGCCTATATGGATAGGGAGGGGCAGGAGTCTAGGCATGAGCTAAGTCCCTCCAACTGACAAAGGGAGTTAAAGAGTCTTTTTTGGATCACCTATTTTGAAGTTACTTTTGGGAAATTGGTAATCTAAGGCTTTGGAAAGTCAGGTGAATAGAATTAAATTGGAGTCAGGTGTTTTAATGAGGGTGATTGGGAAGATTAGGGTTAGCATTTAAGGATAAACCTGTGGATTGGAATGGTTGGTTTGCTTTTCAGTTTCAGTGAGCAGTAACCCTGAGGAGTGGTTTTGGGACTAGGTTCCAAAGGTAAAAAAGGTTTGTTTGAAGATTAGTTTGAGGTTTGGGACATTAGTAATTGTTGTATGGTTTTGCGGTAGTTGATTTATGTATGTAGGATAGAATGAGAGATGATTTTAATGTTTTTAAAATATTTTTAAAATTATTTTTATTATTTTTTACAGAGAGGTTATGAGTTAAATGTTAAAAGTCCTTGGATGGACATGGGGTTGGAGGTAAGTTAGAAAATTATTTTGAACAGTGAGTGAGTTTAAGAGTGTTAAGAAGACAGATGATAGTAAGAATGGAAGATTTATGGTACTATGAGTGGAAATGTACACAGAGTGTTTAAGAATATTAAGGAGATATATAATAGTGAGAATGGAAGTTTTTAAAGATCTTAATAGTGGAATTGAATATGTAAACTCACTACAATTAGATCACTTTGTTGCTTTCATTATTTTTTACGTAACAGGTGATACATGTAATAGAGTTAAGAGATAAAACAGGTGTGGTCTAAGGTTTACAGTGAATTATTGAATGGTGGGAGGTTAATTTGGTTTAGAAGATTAGATTTTTTTTAGAGGATTTATTTTTCCTAATTTGATTGATGTGTTTTTCTATTGGAAGGACTCCCAACATATGATATAGAAAGAACATATTCAAAATTGAAAAAAGCCCTGAAGAAGACCTTAAGGTCAAAACATGTTGGTCTTTTAAGAAGAGCACAATAAATGTATACAAAAGGAGATTGAGAAGAGTTTTGAATATTTGGGATGATTCATGGACCTTTAATAATTGTTTGCAGATTTCAAATTAATTGATTTATGTATACAACATTCATTATAAATAGCAAATTGATTTGAATATTAACAAAAGTCAGAAAGCAGTCTAAGGTTCAATTCACAGCACTGCCATAGACATTCTCTGTGACCATGGGAGTAGGATTTAATCTTCGAGCACTCTATCTGCTAATAAGTACAATAACTTTCTTATACAGAAAACATACACTAAAGACTGTGAGGTGCCCTGACACTGTGGTGGTGAGAGCCATATAAGTGCCTTAGGTAGTCTAAAGCTGCACTCTAACCAAGTTCCTATAAGTTCCTGGTATCCTGGACAACAGTGCATCTTACCCAAGTAGTTTATGCCTACTAAACCTACAGATAAGTCTGAAGGGTTAGACAAGAGAAAAGTGTGCAGCATATATCCAACTCCTTGGGTCAGAGGCTGTATAAACAAAACTATGCAGAAAATACCTAACAATCCTTGAGGCCCTGACAGTATCGTCACAGTTCCCAGAAGTCAAACTATGGAGCAGTACTTCCTCCAAGCAGCTTTTCAAACTCAAGTTTTAATTTTTAAAACCTATGCGTGTATACAAGTGATTCCCAAGGTTTTTGTTTGAAGGATACCTATATTGGAGGCTTAAATATAATCAAAAAAAGGCAAGGGATCAACTGTAGCACAAATAGAATGCAATACCAAAAGCGAACAAGTGGCTACCACAAAACTATTTAATAATAAGTATATAGAAATCAATTCATCCATAAAAATAGGGGGAATTGCTGTATATAGTACAAATAATATCAATATGTACATAAAATATAACATGAACCCTATGCATTTTGGGTAGAAAACCGTTCTTCAGGGGCATATGGAAGCCTAGAATCTGTAAAAATGATAATACAAATGTATGAAATAAAATATATTTAAAATGTTGAAAAAAGCTTTATATTAGCAAGCCAGAAGACTGAAATACTCTACCGCATGCAAACAACAAAACAAACAGCATTGTAATCAAATCTGTAGAGTGCTGTAAAAATGAATGCATATGTGACAATAATAGCTCAAAGAAAGATAAATAAATACTAGTCTACCTGTGCAAATGTCTAGTCTCATAGCCCATAAATTCATAGGTCAACAAACTAGAAACTGTTGAATCTCCCCATGCATTGAGTCTTCCGGCTTGCTAATTCACCACCTTTTGTTCTTTGCAATTGGATATTAATAAAGGTAGGATTCTTTTCTTGCACAACATAAAGCTTTTTTTCAACATTTTAAATATATTTTATTTCATACATTTGTATTATCCTTTTGACAGATTTAGACCGCGATCTGGCTAGGGCAGCACAAGGGGCCGTAGGCTGGCACAAGGCCGGGGACAACCATGCAGCTGGAAGTGAGGGAGTGCGGGCGCAGGCAGATTATGCGTACCACCAACCAGATGGCCACGCCCCTACTGGCTCCATGGTGGGAGCTCAGCTGACGGAAAGGGGTTCCCAACCCCTTTGGGATAGCCCCACTGGGGCTGTGGGCACCACACAAGGGAACCCCCCATGGGGAAGCTCACCTGCCCCCTCATGGCACAATGAACGGCTGCGCCAGCGCAGACTTACTCCTGCTCTGAGCAGGAGTAAGGCATGCACAGCCTTGGGGAAAAAGGCACCGGCTTCCTAGGCCCACAGAAGCCACTACACACCCACCTGCCCGGCTATCCAGCCCCAGAATCTCAAAGCATGCACCCTAGAGTGTGGGAGTCCTGTCAGTTCCCTATGCGACCTGGATCCCGTCCCCACACCGCAGCACATCGAGAGATACAGGAGGGGAGGGGTCGCGCGTGGGACTGTCCAGGACTCCTACACTGTAGGGTGCTTGCTGTGGGGGTTTTGGGGCTGGCCGGCCAGGCATGCGGTGACTTCTGCGGGTGAAGGCACTCCTGTCTGCCCTTCCCCCTACTGCACATTACCATAGCCCTGCCTCCTTCAGCCTCCTGCATGGCACGGGGACTAGAGCAGGATGCAGCGCTGTGGCCTCCAGCCCAATTCAGCTTTCCACCTGCCTAGCTTTCCACTGCGCAGGGAACTATGTTGCCATACACCCCTGAAGAACGGTTTTCTACCTGAAATGCATAGGGTTCATATGTTATATTTTATGTACATACCGATATTATTTGTACTATATACAGCATTTTTCCAAATTTGTATTGATGGATTTATAATTGGTTTCTATATACTTTGTATTAAATAGTTTTGTGGTAGCCACTTGTTTGGTGACCCCATCCAGAGATGGTATGACTCCCAACTGAAGTCCGAGCTTACAGTTTGGGAACGTATGGTGTACACACTTCCACTCTCACTGCCTCCATCTTCTATAGTACCTTCCCTTTCACGCTTACCTTTATAACCTCCTTTTCAACCCACTCCCTACTCCACAAATGTTAGCATTTCCTCTCCATCATTCTCCTTTTAAGTTTCCATCTCCTACTCCCCATATGCACATCCTCTCTCTTATGTTCACTAAGCACATGCAAGAGAAACACTCAAAGGATAGTTCTACATCACAGTATTAAAACATTTGTAACCTGACTAGCTATACTTAGTTGGTTAAATAATACCCCAATAGCTTTTATGAGCTTACGGTTTTATGCTTGTTTTATAAGGGGACAATTTCTTAAAATATTATTTTTGCTTCCAGGAACGCGTGTCAGTGGTTACGTTTATATAATAATAATAATAATAATAATAATAATAATAATAATAAAGTTAGTGTCACCCAATTGAAGATGGTTAATATTACCTCCAGATGACATAAAAATAGACAGGCATTCTAAAACCTTAAACTATTTTCCTATCAGTAGTTGGCTGATATGCATGCTTTCATTTCATTTTCAATCTTCAGCCTATTGTAAATCAGAGAAAACAGATCAACCAAGGGTAATTTCAGACGTGCACCAGGCACATCCAACCACCCACCAGGATCCATTTCGGATCCCGGTCAGGAATCAGGCCGTCCGTCCTTTAGACATGCCGGCTGATTCCTACAGGGGATCAGGGAGGGGGCGGGGCTGCGTGACATGGGGCCGCACAGCCCCCCCCCCCCATGCTTCCCTGGCTACCTGCCCTCCGTGAGACAGGCGGGCACAGTTCGGGGCACGGTCCGGGATCGGCGGAGGTAACAGACATTACTTTCCACCAATTCCAGACCATGATCCAGCTAACCACGGTTCTGGACGTCCGGGCGGCCAGAGGTCCAGAACCATGGTCAATGTGTTTCCCGCCAGCTGTTCACCATGGTGAACATATGGAGGAACGCACTACAGATGTTACGTTACCGCAGCCACCACAGGGGGTTCACTGTGGTTGACCGTGGTATCGTAACATCTGAAATTACCCCAAGAAGTCAGAACCATGTCTACTCGCAAAGTTATTTTCTGCAATTTCGAGGACAGTGCATCATTTTGTACATGATGCACTTTCCCCTCTAATCTCTCTGTCTTAGTCTAACTTTCTTAATTCAGTTTTAGTATCTTTGTTAAAAAGCATGGCCACATCAGCCAGGTTTTCTTTCCCTTTCTTCAACAGGTCAAATTAGTTTTATTTATTTTACTTTTAAAAAAAATCAAAAAAAAAATCCAATGAGCAGCAAATTCAGTAGAAGGTACTTTTTGCTGAACATGTTTTCAGCAAAGGTGTTTTTGCATCTTCCACACTTCATTATGTCATTCAGTACATGCACCAATTGAACAAAACCAAGTATAGGAAACAGTCTCCTGTCTAAATGGAGTAAAATGAACCACTAACTGTAACAAGAGAACCATCTAGTGGTAGTTTGGCAACTTAACATGCCCTAACTATTAATATATAGCTAGTAACATCAAATAAAAAATATTTTTCTAGTACAAACATAAGAAGGTAAAAGGCAATTTCATTGGCTTCTCAATTTCTCAAATTTCTTGTGCTCTCCTGGTATCCTGGGTATGGGATAGAAACTGAACACCTCATCCTGGCAATGAAATAATATAAAATGTTTGTGCTGATTCTCTCAGCAATCTTTGACACAAGTAACCATGATATTTTGCTGCCTTCCTAACAGGCACAAGCAAGGGTAGATGAAGATGTTCTTGTACCTCCCTCTCCCTTTAAAAATAAAACTTTTTGAGACAACACAGATGCTACTTTCAAACAGCACTATCTCTTCTTTCTTTAAAGTTCTCTTGGCCATGGCAAAAGCTGGTGCTAGTACCAATAAAGTGAACAGAACTAAAGTTCTCCGATGCAGGAATCAGACTGTTTTGTCAACCTGCATGTTTGCTGTCTGTTTAATGCTGAAGTGGTTTGTCAAGAGATGTCAGCCATGCTGTATTCAGAGTGCACTATGTAAGTTTTCTGTGTAAAATAATAATATAGGTTATTGCTCCTGTGTGGTAGATTCTCTAATGTCTAGATATTATTTCTTTCAATGAAGCAGCCTAGAGCTCATGACTTTTCAATATCCTTTTCCTCGGCTTTACGGCCACAGCTACCTGGACAATGGCTAGGGGACTCTTTTTAATTCTGTCACGAAGAACAGCTTGGCATATTGCTCATAAAGTTGTGGTTTCTTATGTATGTATGCTGTCTTTGCAAAACATTAACACTAATATAGGCCTTTTTCCTGCATGACGGATTCTTTGATGTCAATATACAGCTCATTGCTTAAAGTAAGTTTGAATCCTCAACCTTACCATTTACTTTCCAAAGCTCTACTACCAGGACTACTTGTGCAACTGTTAGTCCTCCCCTTTATAAATCAATCACAGAAATGGGCATTGCATATTGGTCACAACAAGAGCTTAATATTAGAGCCTTCAATGGGCTCTTCCATACTGGCTCAGTAGCTCTGTTTTGTCTCTATAATGTAGATCTGCCCATAATCATTCATAGTTTTCCTACTTTGAGCTAGGATTGCTGCAATAATTTCCTCATGGAATAATGCTTTGAGAACATGCAAAAACTAAGATGAGTGCACAATGGGTGCTTTTACATGGACAGTACCGACTAGGGATGGGCGAACAGAATGCGGTTCGGATGTTCGGTCCGAAACCCGAGTTGGGGTTCGATGGTTCGGTTCAGCCGAGTTCGAGTTGGCCAAACTTGGCCGAACAGTCAAAAATAGCACTATTAAAACCGAAACTTAGCTGAAACTAAAACTTAATATTTTTTTCCCCCTGAAAAGACGTTTTTCCTGCCCCCGAACTCATCCGAACACAATCGAACTGTTTAGTCATTCGAGAGTTCGGTTCAGATGTTCGGTTCAGATGTCCGAACAGACCGAGTTTGGTCCGAACTCCGAAGATCCGAACCGCGTTCCCTAGTACCAACCCATCCCTAGTACCAACGGTTCTGCTCCACCTCACACCCGGGCGGCCCATTGAGCTATAAAGCAGGCCACCCAAACCTGGGGCACCAGCCAGAGAGGTGCGAACCATCTACTATGGGAGAGCTGCTGTAGCTCTGCTCCCAGTCAGGCAACAACACTGGCTGCCACCTGCAGCTCTCTCACAGCAGGCAAATCACTCACAGCTCTACCGTGTGGGGGAGGGGCACCGCATAGGTAGATTGCAGGCTGCGGCAGCTGCCAGATGCATATAAACCTGACATAGGCAGGGTTTCACACAGGGGGGACCACCCCGGGTCCATCTAAAGACACCCAATCTAATTGGTTGCTCATTACATCCAGTTTCACACTGAAAAGGCATACAACAGAGTGCGTCCCACGTGCTTGGGAGAGAAATACAATATTGCTGGTTTTAATTTATAAATCCCTAGATGGCTTGAGACCACCTCCATCACCATGCTTAACTTGGACAACTATAATCAGTTCATGCTGCATTCCCTCTCCATAAAAATATGGAAGCTACTATTACTGTGTTTTAGATATCCTTTTGTTCCCCATTTAGCTGGCAGAATCCAAGCTTCTTATAACCAGGGTATGCTGTAAATGCCCTGGATTTACCTCACTGTTATGTCTGCTGGTAAAGATTAATTTGTGCCTGTCATCCCAAATTAACAGCATGTTGGCTGTACTATGCATCTTTATTCTACAGAACAGAGGCCCAAACCACAGGACTTCTAGGGAAAAAAATCTCTAAAATCAGGAAGCACAATGTATTTGATTTAGGCATCCTTTAAGTTTATTCATTTCCCCTTTGAAATTCAATATCATTTATTGAGGGAAATACATAGGTGCCCTCTACTGGTTAAAAATGCATTTTATTTATTTAAATGTATTATTCTCTGTTATTCCAAGGGCTCAGAGCAGGTTACAGCAAATAAAAGCATAAATAGACATAAACATTACTAAGATTCGCCCTTTTCTCTCTGTCTCGTCTGCCAAAACTCTTGTTCATGCTCTGGTCATCTCTCGCCTCGATTACTGTAACCTCCTTCTCACTGGCCTTCCCCGGTCTCACCTTTCTCCCCTCATCTCTGTCCAAAACTCTGCTGCCAGGGTCATCTACCTCGCCAGTCGCTTCGACCATGTGCAGCCCCTCCTCTCTTCGCTTCACTGGCTTCCCCTTCCTGAACGAATCCTGCACAAGCTCCTAGTCTTCACCTATAAAGCTCTTCACAACCTTGCTCCCCCCTACCTCTCTGCACTTATCGCCCTCCATACTCCAGCCCGTGCACTTCGCTCCTCCTCTGTCCCTTCTCTCACCCTTCCACGCCTTCCCTGCTCCCCTAAGCGCCTTCGTCCCTTCTCACTTGCTGCCCCCCATGCCTGGAACTCCCTCCCTGTCCACATCCGCCTTGCCCCCTCCCTTCATACCTTCAAATCTCTCCTTAAAACTCACCTCTTTCGCTCTGCTCTGTCTGACTCTTTATCCTGCTGAGCCACTATTCCTATACCTACGATCGGTTTACCCTTATCCTTGCCACATGGACCTGCCTGCTGTCATTCTCATCGTAACCAAGCCAAGTACGTGCACTTGAGACCTCGCATCTTCATGAATGTTAGACCCCTTGTCTCTTCCTCTGTTCCCCTTCCTAAGTCTCTCCCCCAGCTCCTGTCTCTCAGATTGTAAGCCTTAGGGGCAGGGACCGTGTCTATTTTATTACTTTGTAAAGTGCCAGGTACTGCTGGTGCTATATAAATGTTTGTTAATAATAATAATAATAAATAAAACCAAACAAAACCCCTTACCCATCTCCTTATGAGTTCACCTGAGGCAGAGGTTCCCAAACAGTGGACAGAACTGCAATCAGATACACTTTGCATGTTTCTATTCAAATGGAGCCACACTGCCAAAAGATTTGGGAACCACTGACGTAAAGGAACAGTAAGATAGCCATACTGTCAATAACTGGTACATTACTTAACAAATAGTTCCAATTAAAGTCAATGGTACTTGGAAATTGCTCATCAGTACGAGTACAGGATTCACAATCTACCCTACAAAAGTTAACCATGAAGCCTACAGAACATCATATTTCAACTTAGATTAGACCCAGAATTCGGGGGTTTTCCTCTTTTTTGTCTTCATTTTCATTGGGAGGAGCAGAATTCCTATACATTGGTTTTAATGAAAATTCTGTAAAACTTTGCTAATAGGTGATGCCCAGAAAGATCAAGATTATCCACTCCAGAAAGTTAAAAATTACAAGATTAACAAAAAATTATGAGACTGGCTATTTAAAAAGCTTATGGTTTCAATTTCAATTTAGGTCTTTCAGTTTCTGAGACTGTAGGGGAAATATGAATGTAGCATAAAAGCTTTTTTTTTTTTTTTTTTTTTTTGCAACCAGAGGGCTAGAATCTTAAAGGCTGCTATCGTAAAGCTACATAATCATGGGTAAGCGGTGTCAGGATTGAGTCAGAGTAACTTTTAAATGAAAGGTAAATGTCGCACAATTGGAACAACCACCTTGTGATATCGGGCCTTAAGAAAACCTTAAGATCTTGAGACTCATGATAAAATGATAGGAGTTGGAACATTATTAATCTGTTTTCCTTGGTTTTCATTGCTATTAGCATTCAAATAAAATGTGTTACTATTCCTGATCTTGTTTTTGTTTGGCATTTATTTATTTATTTATTAATTCATTCATTCATTCAATTTGTACCCAGCACTTCCCCAAAGGCTCTGGGTGGTTCACAGCATAAAAATATACCAAAAACATTTTTAAAAGAATAAAAATAGCAAGCTATATAAAATCCCAGTTACAACCATTCTCACCTCCCACCACTCCAATATATTGAATGATACTTTCTAACCTGTTGTCATCCTGGCATGGAGAATAACACTTCAGAAAGGTACACTGGACACAATCTCTGCTGTACTGGATTTATTCAAAAACAACAATTCCAACTCCAGGCCAAATTTACCTTTTATGCCACCAAATGGTCCATAAGTCATGTTGCAGGCTGTTCGCTGAAGATTGTGTTCATACATAAGCTTCACCTGATACTGGCTCCCATGCTCAACATTTCCTAAAATTCCTACCAAACATAAAGAATAGATGCTTATGTCTAGTTTCTGCTTTTGTTTAATAGCAATAGCACATAAGGAAAAACATTTGCTGTCTGGGGTCATGGGACTATATTTAAAGGAAGGGTGTACTAGATGAGGAATGTAAAGCACTTTGAACACTGTGGGGCACGTAAAGGATGGACATTTTAACAGTAACTTTCTTTAAAATAAAATGTGATATGATGTGACAAATTATGATGCTGCAATAGATGACATGGCCATAGTATCCTCAGAAATATCACACTATTATTAATGCTGTAATAGTATCTATAGACCACAACCGGGACTGGAATTCCAATGCTATTGTGTCTATAAGTGCCTAACACAGAGGACAATACAGGCTTGAAACAAGATTCTAATACTGCCTGTTTCTAACATCCTCTCCACAAAGTACAGAAAAAGCTTCAACCAGATGTCTATGTACATGATGAGGACAAAGTAAAATATTTTTGCATTATGATTCTGAAGTACTATTATTCACGAAACCTGGAGTACATGCTAATTTATTTCTCTCACCCTGGAGAAAGCTTTTCAGACTACTTCAGTTTATAATTCAGATATTTTATTCTGAACAAGTGACAAACAAAAGATATTTTCTTGGCTATCAACTTGGCAAAGTGATGGTACATAGTTTGTATAACTGGAGCGATATAATCAGCAAAATAACTCGCAGCTAAGAGTCATCAACTTGAAATTGACATCTTTTAGGATTATTCAGACATAAAATCTCTCCAATAAGCTGTTCAAATTCTAAGACAGAGATAATCCTTTTTCAAATTCATAACAGCAAGCCCATGGCCGACACGTAAACAGCATACCATCGAACAGGAGCAAGTTGCCTAAACTTGCCCTGTGGGTCATTCAGAACAGTCAATATCCATTGTTGCATTATTTAAGTTCAGGTCAATCATTTATATGAGCTCTCTTGGACTAAGCCCCATGGTTTCTAACACCAGTTACACAGCTGTTTAATTTGGCACAAACCGTGCCTAAACACAGCTATTTTTAAAGCTCAAACATAAAACTGGTAACATTTTAGGCGTAGTCTTGGCCAAATTATAGCACACAAGGTTTTACTTTTTAAAGGAAGGGTGTACTAGATGTTATTAGTTAAGTCTGCCTGCGTGGCTAAAAGGTGAGGCGAAGGAGGCTATTTGAGCCAAAAAGGCATCCTTTAAAAAATGGAAAGAGAGTCCCAATGAGGTAAACAGGGAACAGCATATGCATTCCCAAAGTAGCTGTAAAACGTTAAGCCAGCCCAAAAAGTAATTTGAGGAGCAATTTGCTAAAGATGCTAAAAATAATAATAAAAACTTGTTCAAATACATCAGAAGCAGGAAGTCTGCTAGAGTGTCAGTTGGGCTGTTAGATGATGCTAATGGGTGCTTAGGGAGGGAAAGGACATTGCAAAGACGCTGAATGAGTTCTTTGCGTCGGTCTTCACTGCAGAGGATTTTGAGGAGGTACCCACAACGGAATCTTACTTTGTAGGTGATGAACGGGAAGAGCTGTCATAAATCAACATGACTCTAGAGGAGGTTCTAGAGCAAACTGACAAACTAAATACTAACAAATCACCAGGACTAGATGGTATTCACCCCAGAGTTCTGAACGAACTCAAATAGGAAATCGCAGACCTACTGTTAGTAATTTGTAACCTGTCACTAAAATCTGCCACTGTACCCGAAGACTGGAGGGTGGCAAATGTAATACCGATATTTAAAAAGGGATCCAGAGGTGATCCTGGAAACTACAAACCAGTAAGCTTGATGTCTGTGCCTGGCAAAATGGTGGAAACTATCATTAAGGACAGGATTGCAGGGCATGTTGATAAACATGGCTTAATGGGGAAGAGTCAACATGGATTTAGCAAAGGGAAGTCATGCCTCACTAATCTGTTGAAATTCTTTGAGGGTGTAAATAAGCATGTGGACAAGGGAGACCTGGTTGATATAATGTACCTGGATTTCCAGAAAGCATTTGATAAGGTCTCTCATGAGAGACTCTTGAGAAAATTAAAAAGTCATGGGATAGGAGGTAATGTTTTACTATGGATCGGTAACTGGTTAAGACTGTGAAGAACTGCAACAGCATCTTACAAGACTGGGTGCCTGGGCATCTAAATGGCAGATGAGATTTAATGTGGACAAGTGCAAAGTGATGCACGTAGGGAAAAATAACTATGAGTACACAATGCTGGGTACTAAGCTAGGAGTTACCACTCAGAAAAAGGATCTGGGAATGACTGTGGACAATACACTGAAATCCTCAGCCCAGTGTGCAGCAGCAGGCAAAAAAACAAACAGAACGTTAGGAGTTATTCGCAAACGGATAGCGAATAAAACAGAGGATGTCGTAATGCCTCTATACAAATCAGTGGTGCGACCGCACCTGGAATATCATGTGCAGTTCTGGTCACCCTATCTCAAAAAAGACATAGCTGAAGTTGAAAAGGTACAAAGAAGGACAACGAGAATGATAAAGGGTATTGAACAGCTTCCATACAAAGAGAAGCTTGACAAGTTGGGTCTCTTCAGCTTAGAGAAGAGAAGAATAAGAGGGGACAGGATAGAGGTTTATAAAATTTTGAGTGGTGTGGAACGAGTAGATATGGAATGGTTATTTACCCTCTCAAATAGTACTAGAACTAGGGAACACTCCATGAAACTAGCTGCTGACAGATTTAAAACAAATAAAAGGAAGTACTTTTTCACTCAACACATAATTAACTTATGGAATTTGTTGCCAGAGGACGTTGTCAAGGACAGTAGTATAGCTGGGTTTTAAAAAGGATTGGATAAGTTCTTGGAGAGTAGGTCCATTAATGGCTATTAACCAAGTAGTTTACGGGATGAACTTCTTACTGTCGGGAGCTGGGAGTGAACAATGGGGAATGGATTGCCCATTGTGACTGTTGGTTCTTCTCCCATGCAATCGAGATTGGTCACTGTGGGAGTATGGGATGCTGGGCTTCATGGACTATTGGTCTGACTCAGTATGGTACTACTTATGTTCTTAGGTGTTTTTTTAAACAGTCCTACATTTTAGCAATATTATTTGAATAAATTTATATTGTTCAAGCACATGCAGGCACCTAAAAAGATGCAGAAAGTACAGAGGGCAAACATGAGCAGGCTGAGCTATCTTTGACTTTAAGGCTGTGAAATGGCACTACCACCACTCTACTACTAATTGTTCTCAACAAGAACAACTTCCATTCTGTATTCACAGGTCATTTTTTTAAAAAGAAAATATTTTAGAGAGAGATTTCACTGTTCAAAGTGCTTTTACACTCCTTATCTAGTACACCCTCACAACAAACCCTGTAAGGTAGGTCATTATTATTTCCATTCCCCTTATTATTCCCATGGAGAACTTAGGCTGAGAAAAAGGGTGTTAACACATGGAATGGGAGCCAGCTGGAGTGTAGGGACGCTCCGTGGGGGATCCACGGAGCCCCCACTCGCAGTCACCGTGCAATGGACTGCACAGTTGTCATTCTGTCCCCCACTGCGGTCAGCCACACGCCACCCTCCCCACCACCAAGCTGTGGTTGCTCTAGAAATGCTCTGTTGTGCACAATGTGCATGGAGGCAATACATACCCTAACTTACAGGGGTGGTCACATGGGTGCACCGTAGCCCACCCCAACAGACATGCGGTTGCCCTGTGGGTGCCTGTTGCCCTGGATTTGCCCACACTGTGGGCTCCACCTTTTCTGAGATGAAATCATGGGTAGCGGCCTCAGAGCAAACATCTGGCAGCCACCATTCAAACAGGCAGGTGAATCCGAGGCTAATGAGAATTTAACAAATGATAATTTGCTAACACGCATAATAGCTTACCCAAGGCCACTCAGCAACTTCAAGGCTAAGATGGGATTTGAACCCTGGTCCAATTACAACACCTTATCCACTAGGCTACAGTACACTTTGGGTGATTTCAGACGTTACGAGTCTGAAATTCACACCGCCTGAACCACAGTCAAACACAGGCTGCGTTTGACTGTGGTGAACGTCTGTTGGCTCGCTGCCAGATGTGCACCACAGTCAAACGCGGCCCATGTTTGCATTCACCACGCTTCTGGACCTCCGGACGCGAGGAGGTCGAGAAGTGTGGTGAAAGGCCACCACGGCCATGGTGAAGGGAAAGTAACTTCTGTTTACTTACCGTTCACCGCGGTCAATGGATTTCACCCCCGCCTGTGATTGCGGCGTCAGGAGCGGGGAGGGCCACCAGGGAACGCAGGGGGCGGGGCCGTGCGGCAGCACACTGTGCTGCTTTAGACGTGACGGGCGGCCGGTTTCACCACGGGCCATGGTTTGGCGGTCCCCACAGCCGGGGGCAATGGGGCGCACGTCTGTTGGCGCGCCCCTTCACCCCCGGCCGTGGTCCAAACCACCCCACGGCCTGTGGTGAAAGCGGCCGCCCGTCACGTCTGAAATCACCCTTTGTCTTAGGACTTGGAACAGGAGAACGTGTGTTCAAAGTTATATCATAAGAACTCTCTCTTGACAGCTACCTATTACTGAATTTATATTCATTAGACTGTGCTGACATTTAACACTACTCTTTGATGTACTTTAGAATATTTTTTTCAGTAGTACTAAGCTTGGTAATTCTGGTAATAAAAGGTCCTCAGGCCCTGCCAAATGCCTCAATTACAGAAGTTATAATATCACTCTAAGCCACAAGGCATTTGAAACGATAAAAAGTGACATTTGGGCTTCTTGCCACAGTGAACAACCTACTTCAGTATCAGTTATTCATAGGTTGATCAGAATAGTTCTAGGTGTTCAAGAGCAGACTACCCATTCTATAAGCTGCAAAGTAAGTTTTGTCCACAACTGCAACTCTGAGAAAGGAGGAAGGAGATTAGGCAGGAAGAAGAAACAACAATCTAGAATTTAAAAGGATATGTGAAATTCCTTCAAACCAATCAATAGTGATTTTTCATCAAGCCAATAAGAGAAAACTTTTTATGACCTGACCTACATGGACACAGACGGGTAAACATTATGTTTTACCTCTGGCAGTAAAGAGAAAAGTTATAATAGAAATTGTCAGCACAATTTTGAGAGCACATTTTTTTTCTTTCTTTCTTTTTTTTTTTACCTGAGACAGCATATACAAAGAGTTTTCTGCAATGGAGTACAGCCAGATGAAGTAGCTCTGTACCACTGCCGAGGAGAGGAAAAAGGGAAATTTTCAAATGAGTTTTCAGAAAACTGCTGTAACATTAAGAACTGCAGTCTATGTAATGATTCCCAGTAACTTCAAAAGGTTCTGAATTGAACTCTACAATTGCATAATATTAAGTACCCACAATGTATAATATACAGCTAAACAGCATTAAAAAAAATTCAACATTTTTGAAGAATTTACATTTTACACTTATGTCCGCAGATATCATGTTAAGTAGCTTCCCAAAATACAGTATAATCAAGCAAAATTAACTTTTTTATTCAGTCTATTTATATTTATCCACAAGTTATTCCTGTTATAAACATAATAACCTAATGCTGGTAGTTCCTGCAAGTGTGATAGTAGGTTTAATTATGTGACTAGAAGTCCAGATTAATATTTGGCAGACATGTCTTTCAAAGAAGTTGTTATCAGCAACAGCAGGAACCATTAGAAGATTCCCACAAGATGAGGGAGGGCAAGACTAGAACCAATGGGCTCAAATTACAAGAAAGCAGATTTTGGCTAAACATTAGGAAGAACCTCCTAATGGTAAAAATTGTTTGACAGGAACAGACTACCTAGGGCGGTGGTGGGTTCTCCTTCGCTAGAGGTTTTCAAACAGAGGTTGGACAGCCATTGTCGGGGAACCTGTAGTTGTAGATTTCCTGACGACCTCTGAGGTCACTTCCAACTCTAAGAGTCTATGAGAATTACCTATATCTGTTTTTGAGAGAGAGGAGTTGGTTGCCAGTTTGGTCTCCAATGTAAAAGATTGAGACAAAGTAGCTGAGAATCTCTCTCTTATTGGATCAACTATTGTTGGTGAGAGTATGAAAGCTTTTGGACCACAGAGGGCCCTTCCTCAGGCATGTAACAAGCTAAAACTATAGACTGAGAAAATATGACACAGGTGTATATAAGACAGCAATAACCTGGATGGAAGCGGTTAGGAAAAAAATAACTTGCGAGGGAGCTTTTAGTGAAAAAATTCATAGATTTATTTATTTATTTTCGTCAATTTATATCCCGTCCCTCCTGAGAACAGCTCGGGGCGGCACCCCCGGCAGACCAAAGGAGCCGCTCAGGGGCGCGGAGGGCAAGGCGGTCCCTGAGGTAGATTTCAGATTTTAAAAAAAAATTAGGTTAAATAGTTGATAGTGGTGTTAGAAACTAGGAATTGATGGAGAACAGTAGGAAGCCATGTTCGCTGAGTTTTCCCCATTGCCACCAATGAAGAAAATGCAGTGAATATGGGTCTCTGGATAACTGTAAAAGTAGATTAAGAACTATGCAAGGGGAAACATTTAGAGGGGGAGGTGATACAAAAGCAGCTTTCCGGGGGTGGAACTCACATATCAAAGGAACTAAATACAAAGCAGAAGAGCAAGTGGTGAGGTTACTTACATATTTCTATAATGGTTTGAAAAGCCCAACACTAATCATGAGTCCATTATTCTTATATTATGTATCCAACAAAATTATTAATTTTAGTTCCCAGACCCATCCTTTAAATGTGTTGTACAGGTGGTTTCCTTTTAGGACAAGGATTGAGACATCAGAGTTAGCCACTCTGGGAGAACTGAGTACCCACTTTAGAAATCATTTTTCTTTTCTTTTCTTTTTTTAAAAAATTCTTTTTATTGTTGTTTTCTCAGTTACAATATTCATTGTTATAACATTTTATATTGATATAAGCTGGGACCTAGGGTTACAGCTTCGGTCCCCTGCTAGATATTCTTTATCTATTCCTTTTTAGGTTTATATTTTTTTTAAGACATAGTGATACTTTTGATTCTGTTAGATCGAGTTCAGCTTGGATCATTTCCCAGATACTGTTCCACACGGCATAGAAATTTTCCATTTTCATTTGTAATTCAGCTTGGGTTCGTTCCATAGTCAGTGTTATCCATAGTCTACGTTGCCATTTTTTGATGGATGGTTTTATTTTCGATTTTCAGTTACAGACGATGGTGTGAATCGCTGCTAGTCGGAGTTGTTGGCATGCACTGATTCTGTCTTTTGTTATGTTCATTTTTTGAAATATTCCTAATAATGCTACCTCCGGTGATTGCGGGACAGCTGCTTGTGCAATTTGATTGAGGTATTTCCAAACCTCGGCCCAGAAGCTTTTGATATATGGACACGTCCACCAACAATGCATCCAGGTACCAATTTCTGAACTTCCCTGCCAGCACCACTGGGGGTACTGCAAGTTCATATTATGAAGTTTCTGTGGAGTAAAATATACTCTATAGGTTGTTTTTATTTGCGGTTCCAATACTGATATTGATCTTGATGATCTGTGCATGACCGACCATATCGTTTCCATTTCTTCGTCTTCTATTTGTCTTTGCAGGTCTTCTTCCCACACAGCCACATATCCAGCATCAGGTAAGTTAATTATGCGATTTATTACTTTATATATTCTTGATATTACATGTGTTTGAGATGAGTCTCCATACAACACTTTTTCCAGTTCATGAGGTTTTCTGCTATATTGTGCTCTGTTGGTTCTGTTGTTAAATTTATTTTTAATTTTGGCATAGATTAGGAAATCTATTTTTTTCCCAATTCTGTCCTGAATTGTGTCTTTTGTTAATATATCCTGATCCGCGGGTCATTTTTCTCCCATTGCTTCTTTACTGTGAGTGGGATATTAGCAATGTTGCACCACTATCCGAATATTGGTGTGTATGGAGACTTATCGGTACAAATATCAGCTTTTTTAAAGATTGCTTCCCATATTTGTAAGGCATACCATATGAAAGGGTGGTCTTTATCTTTGTGTTTTTTTATTTCTTCCCCATCCGTAAGCACCTTAGTCATTTTTTTCTTTCCACTAGCTTCTTTTTCAATTATATTCCAGTCGGGAGACTGCAGGTCATGATACCAGATCTTAATGCCCCGTAGGGCAGAAGCCCAGTGGTACAGTTTAATATCTGGCATGCTTAAACCCTCTTTTTCTTTAACTGTATACATGATGGCTCATCTTATTCATGGTTTTTTCCTTTGCCGTACTATCCGAGCTATAAGTTTATTTATTATGTTGAAGTATTCTTTAGGGACCCCTATTGGAAAAGCAAGTGATGTGTACAGGAGCTTTGGTAGTATAGCCATTTTAATTAAGTTGGTCCTACCTATCCACGAGATTTGTAACTTGTGCCATTCTTCTTCTTTAGCTTTTATATCTTCTAGAAGTGGTAAAAAGTTTAATTTGTAGAGCTCCCTCCACTTTTTAGGGATAATTATACCCAGGTATTTTATATAGTTGTTTTGTATTTTAAATGGGGTAGAGACAAGCTTTTACTGCTCTGTCAATTTTTCATCGTTAAACATCAACATCTGGGATTTGTCTACATTGACCATATATCCGGATATCTTTCCGAATTGTTGTATAGTGTCTAGCAACTTAGGAATAGAGCTTGGCCGTTCCGCTTGGCTTAATAGCATGTCGTCCGTGTACAGGGCGAGGTTAAACTCTTTTCCTTGAATTTTTATCCCAGCGATTTGATGCTGTGCTCTAATACCGATGACTAGGGGCTCTAGAGCTATATTAAGTAAGAGAGGGGATAACGGGCATCCCTGTCGTATGCCTCGGGTTAGTTGAATTGCCTCAGTTGTTTGGCCCTCCATGATTATCCTTGCTCTTGGGGATTTATATATTAGATCTATCCATTGTAGAAAGTGTCCATCTATTCCCATTGCTTTCATCACTTCCCGTAGATATTTAACTTCCACCAAATCAAACCCTTTTTCCGCGTCTAGGGATATTATGGCCGCCGGCGTGTTTGTGTTTTTGATGTGTGTTATAATGTCGACAATTTTCCTAATGTTATCAATGCCTACTAGGAATAAATCCTGTCTGATCTGGATTAATTATGTCTGGGATGATTTCCATCAGCCTTCCAGCTAGAATTTTTGTGACGATTTCTGCGTCTGTATTAATTAGTGATATTGGGCGGAACCCGCTGCATAGTTCAGTATTTTTCCCACTTTTGGGGCAGAGCATTATGTTAGCATCATAAAACGACTGTGGCATCCTTTGCAGTCTCAGAAAGGTGTTGTATACTCTCGTTAGAATTGGGTTTAAACTAGGTAGGAATGTTTTATAAAATTCCGCCGGAAATCCATCCGGGCCGGCCGCCTTATTGTTTGGTAGTTTTTTAATAGCCTCCTGTATTTTCCTTGCTTCAACTGCCTTATTTAAGTAGTCAGCTTGTGCTTGCGTAATTTTTGGTATTTTGATTTTAGACAGAAATTCTTTTATGTTTTTTATTGTGGGTGCTGCTGTGGTATAAATTTTTTTGTAATATTCCAGGAAGCATTGTTCCTTATCTTTCCCAGTAAGTATTTCTGAATTTTGGGTTTTCCTTATAAATGGTATGTTTGCTTTCTGTCATTTTTTTTTAATCATCCATGCGAGCACTTTATCAGCTTTATTTGCCTTGTCATAATAGTAGGCTTTTGTATATCTCAATTTGTTTACAATGGCTTGTGTTTCATTCAGATTAATTTGAGTTTTCAGCAGTGCTATGCGTTCTGCATTAATTTTAGGTTGTTTAGCCAGTTGTTTTATTTGCAAATATAATTGACTACTTTGCGCTTTTTTTTCTTTATCTAGTTGGGCGCTTAGTGAGATGAATTGCCCTCTGAGCACAGCTTTGGCAACCTCCCAGAGAGTTGTGGGCGACATTTCAGGCTGATCGTTAAATTTCAAATATTCCACTATTGCTTTTTGTATTTGACTCTGTACCCATTGGTTTTCTAAATACATTTTTTTTTAACTTCCATTCCTGTCTGTTGTCATTTTTATTTAATTTTGCGTTTATTTCTACGACCACCACGTTGTGGTCTGAGAATGGTATAATTTGTATGTAAGATTTGTCACAATACGGTATGATCTCATTGTTTCCCAGTACGTGGTCTATTTTGGAGGAGATTTTATGCGGGTTGGAATAAAACGTAAAATCTTGCCTATTAGGATGGAATACTCTCCAAATTTCTTTCCATTGATGTTCCCCTATTGTTTGTACTATTTTTGCCTGTTGCTTATTTAATTTTGCCTTTGTATATAAATCTAATGCTGAGAGTGGGGCGTTAAAATCTCCCGTAATTATAGCTCTGCCCTCCGCTTTGTTTGTTATTTTTGGTATTACATCGCATAAGAAAGCCCTCGTATTATTATTCGGGGCGTATAACGTTGCTATAGTATACTTGTCTGTCCCTATTTGTCCTGTTAAAATTAGTAATCTTCCTTGGGCGTCTTTTTCTACTTTTGTTATTTTCATATTTAAAGTTTTCAATGCCCCTATCAGCACGCCAGCCTTTTTTTTCCCCAGCATTTGCATAGTACAAATTATATTCCTTATTGTTAAATCTTTTATTGTCTTTCCTCAAAAGATGCGTTTCTTGGATTGTAAATATTTGTGGGCCAAATTTTCTGAGAAACTGCCATACTCTCCTCCTTTTGAATGGGTTGTTTAGACCACATAGATTGAACGAAATTATTTTTAACTTATCCATCATCTTTTTTAGCTTTAGCTATTATTTTATTATTATTTTTTCCTTGTTTTTTGCTAATTGTGTATTGCCTTATTGCGTTTTTAATGTAGCCTGTTTTATTACTCTTTTTGATCCAGTGTTTTATTTTTTTCACCTTGCCATTTTTGTTAATACATTCAAGTTCTTCCCCATTAACATTAACATTCCCCAACCCCCTCCCTAACCCAACCTTTTTAACCAACACATACACTTTATCAATCAACTTTTCCTCCATCCCCTAATAAACTTTTGTACAACCTTCAGCGGTCCCCTATATGGAGTTACGTGCCGCCACCCTCCCACCCCTTTGCCACTGCTTTGCATTTCCACATTTTCACTTACATTATGTTCTATTTTACAGCCACAATATATTCTATAGCTAGATGTCTTCGGTTTTCTCTGCATTTAGGTGTTGTTCTTTAGATTATTTTCTACAAAGCTTTGTAGGTCCTCTTGTTGTGAGAAATACCGTCTCTTGCCCTGATATGTGAAGGAGAGCTTTGTTGGGTAGAATATTTGTGCTCTGATGCCCATTTTATTTAATTCTTCTATTTGCTTTTTCCAGCCTTTTCTTTTTTTTTTTACAGTCTCAAAAGCTAGGTCAGGGAAGACAGATATTTTTTGTCCCTGGATTCTTAGTTCTTTCTGTGTTCTGGAAGCTTTTAGGATTTCTTCTTTTTCTTGAAAACGGAGGAATTTTATTATTATAGCCCTTGGTGGGTCCTGTTCTTTGGGTCTGGGGCGGAGAGACCTGTGAGCCCGTTCTATCTCAGCTGTGCTTAAATCTTGTCTGTCTGGGAATATTTCTTTTATCACTCTCTGCATCAGGTCCCCCACTCCTGTTGTTTCAGATCCCTCAGGAATGCCCATGAATCGCAGGTTGTTCCTGCGTGATCTATTTTCTAGATCTTCCAATTGATTTTGTAATAGTTGAATTTCGGCCTCCGTTTTTGTGACCCTCTGCACCATTAGGCTCCCTCTGTCTTCCTGTTCACTCACCCTCAGCTCCACTTCCTCTATGCGCTTATTAGCACTCTCCATTTACGTTTTTATCTCCCCCAGGCTTTTTTTTATGGCAGCTATCCCCTCCTTGTTTTCTTGTAAATCCTCTTTAATAGCCCTGAACAATTCTATTACTTGGGGCAGCGCTGTTATTTCCCCTGGGTCTCCCGGGCTTTCGCGCGTCGGGGCCTCCGCCATCTTGGAAGCGGCGGCCTCCCCCTTCCTCGCGCTGCGGCACACCTGGCAATACTTTTCTATTGTTGTTTCTAGGTCCTTTTTTTTTTTTTTTTTTTCCCCCCCCCAAAGGTCATACCTTTTTTCTCTTCTTGTGGCTGCAGGAATTACTATTCTTTTTGTGGCTATTAGGTCTCTTAGTTACCTTTAAGGCATTGAGTTCGGAGGGAGCTCAACCGCGCACGTCTGGCTACCCGCGCATGCCCAGTCGACCCCCAGAAATCATTTTTATAAGAACCAATGGGTTTCACCAACATAGTTCCTATGGGGATATTTAGTGCACTGAATGAAGCAGACTATGTTCTTGGGTTTGCAGATGTAGGTCCCTTGTATTTTGAATGGCTTTCCCTGTAGGTTTTGATAATGGTTGTGACAGAGACATTATGGCATGTTTTACGCCTGCTATTATGACAGGGGCTTGTTCTCTTCAGGGTTGGAGTGTCCTGAACAGCAGGAAGTCTGCTCCTGTAAGCTGCCCTGAGTCTTCGGAGAAGGGTGGGGTAAAAATGTAATAAATAAACAAATAAATAATCAGTTCTGAGAGAGTGGATGGAATGTTTGTTTATGCCTACACTTCTAAAAATCATGGGTAACTGAAATCCCCAAGAGATTCAGTACCAAGATCAATATTTTGATTCAAAACACAGTAGCTTCAATTTAAGCCCAAGACACCTTACAGTACTGAACTGGTTGGTCCTCAGGGAGGCTTCTGTGATAAATTAGCTTAAAGCTTTGCAATTAGCATAATCATAATAAGCAAATGTGAACTGTTTACTTACGAAACAAATTTCCCTGCTTCCACCTGAAGTATTGGTTCCCGTAATTGCACTTCCAAAAGCAAATCATCAGCTTGCATTGCATCTCCAGGTTTTATAGGGTGAGGATTAAATATTCTAAGGAATCCCATATAACTGCCAACAATTATTTTATCTGCAAAAAAAGAAAATATAAAGATTGATTGAAAAATCTTTATCAACCAAAATGAGCTTATTGCACATGTGCAAGTCAACACTATATAACCATGGGTATTCACACATAGTTATACTGGTATCAACAGTCTAAACTAATTTCCTTTTTAAAAAGTAACTTTTGTTTGGGAAAACATGAGCATGAATCCCAAGTTTATAACAATTCAACAAATCTAAATACCCAAAAGTCATTCTCTGAGTTTATAACCATTACTTCCAAATTCTCAGCTTCCATAACCTGAATTTGAAAATATTCTTTGTCAAGCGAGCAGTAGTATGTTGACCTTTAAGCCGTTTTGTTAACTTGTGCTAACAGATCTAAAATATAACCAAACAAATTCTGGAGTAAAGTTAGAGAAACTCTCATTGACTTGAAAAGGGAATGGTGTCTGCTTACTTCCCTATTGTAAAAATCAAGAATAAGTATTCACCCACAATCAATAAAAATGCATTAACATCCAGCATAAATATAAACTAAGCATATAAAAACTAGTACAGGCTCTCCCCTGTATCTCAAGTTAGGTAGATTTATATATAAACCAGTGTTGATTTTCTCCACGCATATATGTCTCCAGGCTAGTGGCCCAACTCAGGGTGTTTTCAGACGTTACAAGATCACAGTCAACCACAGTGAACCACGGTCAATCCCATGGCAGGGCCAAAGCACCCTGAGCATCTGTTTCACGGGCGCCAGATGTTCACCACAGTCAATCCCCGGCAGGGGTCAACATTAACCATCATTCCAGAGCTCCGGCCCGGACCATCTCCGAAAGCATGGTCAAAGTGATTCCCACCGGGAAACAACAAAAAGTAACGTCTGAATGGCAACCACCGGCCGGAATCAAGTAAAATGATTCCCAGTCGGGGACAAAGCATGCAGCATTGTTGCCAGGCAACCAGCAACAACACAGGCCTGGGAGGGAAGATTTAAAGGGCACACAGCGGCAGGGGGACGTGGTGGGACGGAGCGAGGTGGAAGGGAGAGGAGAGCGGTGGGAGAGAGAGCAAGGGAGGAGGAGGTGGAGGTGGTGCAGGCAGAGGAGGAGGTGGTTGTGCTGCACCTGGAGGTGGCGGCGGGACAGCAGCAGCAGCAGCAGGGGGGATGGGCCGCCTGCTGCCGGCCTGGGGGACGAGGCACCCCGGAAACAGGTAAGGGGACTGAAGGGGGGGCAACAGCACAGGGGCTCCAAGGTGGGTGGACGAGCCGGTAGGGGAAGGGGAACAGGGGAGGGACGCAGGGCTGTGGCAACCCGGTAACCATCCCCCTCACGACCCGCAGACAGCCCGGGAGCCTGAGCCCCGGAAGAGAGGGCCATAGGGCAGGAGGAGGAGGAGGGCGAGGTCCGCAACCCAGAGGGCGCCCACGGGAGATGGCCATACCATCGAGGGGGGCAATGGGGACACAGGGAAACCCAGGATCTCATCCGGATCTGGGGGACCCTGGAGCACCAGCTGGAGCTGGCGGTCAACCAACACAACGAGCACGTCGTCAAGGAGATCGTGTGGGAAATGGAGGCGGCAGGGCATCACAGGACAGTGGCACAGTGCCGGTAGAAGGCCAAGGAGCAAAAGAGGGGGTACAAGGCCATTAAAGACAACTGGCGGTCCGGGCATGGTGCCCGGACCGCCCCCTACTACGACGCCCTGGACCGCATCCTACACATGAAGGGCTCAATAATCGCCCCGCACCTCGTGGGGAGCGCGGTGGTCCAGGGCAGGGAACGGGCCGAGGTACCCCCGCCCCTCGCCACCCCCAGTGAAGACACCGACTCCAGGAGCCCCGCCCCCAAGAGGAACGCCCCGGGACCTTGGGGACCAGCAGGCCCCACTCACGCGCCAGCCCCAAGAGTCCCAGCTGAGGTCCGTAGCAGGACAATCCGAGGCCGGCACCCTGGTCACCATCAGCCAGTGACACAGGGGGACCTCAGCCACACTGAGGGGCCAGCCTCAGAGGGCTCAGAGACCGACATAGACAGTAAGCAGGCGGGTGGGATGGGACACGGACCGGGAGGGAAGGGGCACACGGGCCATGGGGCCGCCCTCAGCAACCCCCCTATGCCATGGACCCCAAAAAAGTGGCCTGGGGGCCGCTGGGGGACACAGACCACCGACCCCCACCCACCCCTCCCCATTTCCGCGCAGGTTGTGGCATGCCCCGGCACCTGCGACAGCATGGCGAGGGGGGCAGAGGCAAGCAGCCCCAGGAGCAACCAGAGGCCCC
>QEPC01004190.1:190448-204951 GCA_003113815.1 Sphenodon punctatus | reverse complement strand
GCTGCGATGCCTGCTGGGGGATTTCTGGGTGCTGCGATGCCTGCTGGGGGATTTCTGGGTGCTGCGATGCCTGCTGGGGGATTTCTGGGTGCTGCGATGCCTGCTGGGGGATTTCTGGGTGCTGCGATGCCTGCTGGGGGATTTCTGGGTGCTGCGATGCCTGCTGGGGGATTTCTGGGTGCTGCGATGCCTGCTGGGGGATTTCTGGGTGCTGCGATGCCTGCTGGGGGATTTCTGGGTGCTGCGATGCCTGCTGGGGCTTTCTGGGCGCGGGCGTGCACCTTTGGCTTGTGGCTATGGGGTGGGGCCCTGCTCACCTGGAGGGGCTTTCTGGGCGCTGCAATGCCTGCTGGGGGCTTCATATTCATATTCCCTAAAATATGTTTTATTGAGAGGCCTGTCATAAGTCACCTTGGTTATCTTTTGTTACTCACACATTGAACTGATGCAGACTAGCTTATTATGCTACAGACATTAGACTTTTTACAGCCCAAGATAAGAAACTAGTTTCCCAGAGACTAAGATATGTTGTTCTACTACAGGATGATTTTGCCTCTATCCGCCACTGTCCCTTTGCACCTTTGTACTGTCTTTGGAAGAACGTAGGCGGTGCAGAACAATACCTACTGACAGATGTAAAACAGAATTTTAAAGGGGCCCTTTGTAGACTGTACACTGAGCAAATGCCATCAGCTGTCTTGGAGGGCAGAGACATAGAATACCTAAAGAGCAAGATCTTTGTCCTGTCAGTTGAGAATGGTGAAAGATTTAGTGCATTATGTGAGAGAAAGTTTATTATTTAAAGATGTAAGAGATAAATTTCTTGGGCCCACCTTAACCAGAACCGAAGTCCTGTCTAATCGAGAAAAGTTGCTCTCGCTGCTTCACCAAAAAGAGATTAATATTATTACTAACTTGGCCATATTCTCTTATTTAGCCGAGCGATGTAGGTGCTAATATCTGTTGCTCTAAGGTTGTAATGCATGTCTGTATAATTTGTGTTTTTATTGATAGCTTGCATTTATGTTCTGTATTGTTATTATATAGTTGGCCTCAGCGAAAGCCGATGCCACTACTAATAAACTAAGCTAAAATATTTCCAGAATATCATAACCACTCTGCTTTGCCATGTTTGGGGCAATACCCAGGTAAAGGGGCAGTCTCCTCCACAGCAGCAGCAGCAGCCTGACGACCCATAGAACAGCAAGAAGCTGACACAAGGGCCACCACCCAACACTGGCCTTCCTCATCAAACAATGGCCTTTTTTACAAGGAGAGGGGTGGGTGGGGGTGTGCCACAGCGGGTGGGGGTGTGCCCGTTTACACAGACACACACGCGCGCACACACACACACACACACCCCTCCACCTACCGATACCCATCTCCACCCACGGAGCATCCTCCGTTCTGTCGGAGGGTTCCGTGAGTGGAGATGGGTGTGCGGCGGGTGTTGGTAGGAATGCGGCGGGAGCACACACGCACAAACACCCGCTGCCTGTGGCATTTACACAGGCGCACAAACACCGCACACCCATCCCCACATCTACTGGCGGCTGTTTACACGGACTGCCCACCACCACCACACCCACCCGAACACTGAGCGGCGGGGGTGGTGGTGTCCGTCCAGGAACGGCCAATCAGTTGCACCAATTAGAATGGCAGCACCACTCAGAGAGTTGCTGCATGCTGCAGACTATCTCAAGGGGATACAGCTACACTCCCCAAAAATGTTTTCTAAGTAATTATGTAATAGGAAGACTTTTATGTAAAACAGTAAGACTATCTACAGTATCAGAAGATCATTACAATTCCTGTACACCGAGGACAAGCAGTACAGTATAGCTCTCAAATGCAAGAGCAAGATGCATTTCTGTCCCAAGGGGGCACTGCCATTTTCACAAGAGAATGAAGAAGGATTCAGTGCCTTGAATTATTGTTGTTATTATCTGAAAAAACTATACTTTTAAATTTTTACCAAACATGATAAATTTATGAGCAAACCAAGTTATACATAATACATTTTATGTTCTTAAAGTAGCAACGTGAATTTAGATCTGTAAAGGATGCTAAGAAAATAGAGATTGCATATATTTCCGTTTTTCCCAAAATTTCTGCTTGGTTTTTTTTCAGAAAAAAAAGGTTTTTTCCATGGTTTCAAAATTTTCAGAAATTTTACATCTCTAGATGACCCTTCAGGATGCTCTTCAGGGTAGCCAGGATGCTGAGAGCAGGGACCATTTTAAGCAGTGGAGTTTTGTCAAGGGGGTTTATTACCATGTATCTGAATGTATTTAGTTGTTGTTATATGGGGAGGATGGGTTATTATTATATGGGATGGATGGTAACCATCCTTTGTTAGGATTAATATAATAGCTGTTAATGATGGGAGAGATTTGTGGATATATTGTTGCCTTATGATAGGATTATTTGTTAATGATGGAAGGGATTATGATGTACTGCTGCTTTATGTCAAGACTGATATAGATTATTGTTAATGGTGGGAGGGGCTGATGACATTGTTAGGAGAATTTATTAGTTATTGAAACATGATTTGTTTTTGGTGTATTGTGTACCATTTTTGTATATTGCATATTATGAATTTGTAAGCCACCTCAAGCTGCCTTGGGCAGGAGAGTGCGGGGTATAAAATTAAATATGATGATGATATCAAGAGGGAGGTCACAGTCATGTGGGAGCCCATCCCTGTCAACAAGTGGGTGGTGAAAACTGGCCATGGCCAAGTCATCTGGAAGCTGGCTATGCCAGACTCTTGCCACTCCATGGCCTAGGCATTTGGGGTTAGTTGCATTGTCATATAGGTGTGCACCACCGTTGTGGCTGTGATGTTGGTTCAGGTGATACAGTTGGTGGATGTCAGGGCGTTAGGGAACAGGGAGACTGAAAGGGAGAAATGGAACAGAGAAAGGGAAACCTGGGGGGCTGGAGCAGGGTAGCAACAAGGTAGAAGAAAACCTCTCAGCTGTCCTCTGATAACAAGGAGACTAAGGCCACATTCACACCTGACAGCAGCACAACTTTGAAACTGATGCAAGGCAAAGACAGCAAGGCTGCACCCTAACATCTGTGAGTAAAGTCACAGCAGAACCCCATTTGCACCAGCACTACTTCTGGCATCCAGCTCCTCCCTCAGCCGTGTCTTCACTTTGCATTAGTTTCAAAACCGTGCTGCCATCAGGTGTGAATGCAGTCTAATACACAGCACAAGAGTCAGGAAATATAGTCCAAGAGAGCTTACGGCTCATCATCAAGGTCAAGAAAAGGGAGCGAGGAACCAGAACTGTGACTCAGGGATCTGGGGGCTCAGAGACCAGGGTACCAGAGGTGTGGGGGGGGGAAGGGGCGGGGAAAAGAATCAGAGAGCCTGGAAACTCAGAAAGACACAGGACTTGAAGGCTAGAGGAACATCAAGGGTAGGAAACACAAGGCACAAGATACGCAGGAGCCACTGAGAACAGAGCTAAAACACAGGCAGCAACAATAAGGACAAACCCAAAACGAGGCCAAGAGCAGTTGCCCCACCAAACTTCCAGTAGCTACCAGCAGCCTTAAGTATTGGCTGGTAGCCAATCAGGAAATTGGGAGGCAGGACATGCTTAATAGGACAGAGCTGCAAAAGGGTGTGACATGGCAAGGCGTAGGAGACGCATGCGGAGACATTGGGAGGAGGGAATTAGGCTGAAATCAGACCTGAGCAGTAGCACTGGCAGCTGAGGCAGCACTCCAGATCTCCAACACCAAGAGTTCAAGACCTGGGGCCTGACGCTGGACTGTGATGAGGTGCTGGATATCATATAATGAAATAAGCATTTTGCAATATTCAAGCAGAAATGGGACATCTTTACAAGAACCAACAAAAAAATTACATTGGAACATGCTGAATGTCTCCCTCTGCTTAGCCCAGTCAACAAACATTCAGCACATATTATTGCTGCAGTAAACCAAATTTACAGTTACCCTTACGGTCCCCTTCAAAATCTAAAAACCAATGCGGAATTTTCGATTACCTTGTCCACTGCTGCTGTTGTCAATGTTAGCAACGCATAAACATCCTTGGTCAAATTCTTCTTCATTTCCAAGTGTTGTGGACCACCAATCACGGGCTTTAAATAAAGACATTCTCCTTAAACCTAAATTTCAAAAATTGGCAGTGGTAAAATTCATGTTGTGTATAACAACTCAAACATATAATTTTATTTTTATCAGCAAATATTTCAACTTACGCCCATTTCACACAAGGCCCATTTCACACAGATCCACTGTGTGGGCATGGATGGGGGCCACCTGTGTGACTGCCACAGCGAGTGGGTGTGCGTGCGTGCTCCCCCCACCCATAGTCCACGTACAGAGCAACCAGCAAAAACAGTGGTTGCTCTGTGCGTGGGCGATGCTTGGAGATGGGTGTGTGCCTGTGTAATGGCTGCCACCCCCACTGTGGGGCATACCCATTCCCCCCGCCGACAGCAGCCCGTTTGAAAAGGAACATCCATAGCGTCCCAAACCTATATATGTTTTGATTTCACTTAGCATTTGGTTGATATATTCTAACAAGAGAAACATTAGTGCAGAATTCTAAGTATTCATAGCAGGACATGATACGTCTCAAAGGTTACAGATGAAACTTACTTAGCATGAACTGTAAGTTTATACTAAATCAACAAACAACTGTTAATCTGCATTTAAAATATTATGGGTCAAGAGTTCTAACAGAGTCCCCATAAGGACTACTAATTAGTTGATAATGATATACCATTCTAAGAACATCCATCACTCACTTGATATGTGCTATGAAACAGACCCAACCATGACTGATTTTTACCATCTTTTCCAGAGCAGGCGCAGTCAGATGAGCTGCAGGGGCCCAAACCCTGCATGGCCTCATGGCGGGCAATCACCACCACACTGCAAGTCAAGCACAGGGAGTCAGGCAGACAGTTGCAGGGAAGTCAGGCTGGCTGGCCCGTCAGAGCTGCTGCCACAGCCAGACCACAGCCCTGGCCACATGAGTGGGCGCCTGGCCTGGCCCTGCCCTGCCCTGCCCTGCCTCCCTCCCCCGACCTGACCAAAATCCCACCTCCAGCCATGACATATCCACACACACAACAGACGACAACACCTGCCACTCACAGCCCCACTGCGAAGCCCATCGCGTGGCAGGGCAACACATGTGGCCGGTTCTTCTTCTGCCCCGCCACAGGGTGAGCTCCAGTCACAACCCTGTCGCAGAGTTCACTGTGCAGCGGGGCAGAAGGAGGACCAGCCACATAAGTTGCCCTGCCCTGGGCAGCCTTACCTCATGTTCGGTGAGGCTGCTCCACAATGTATCCTCAGAATTTTTCCAAGGACAATGTGTCATGTAGCAGTCAGTTGTTCGCCCTGCACTGGGGCGGGGCACATGAACCGCTGCATTACGTAGCTCGGCTGCCCAGGGAGGGGTAAAGATACCCAAGGCATGGTAGCCTCCCCTGCCTGTCTTGTGTGGCTGCACCCAGTGTCTCCCACCGGGATATATCAGATACAATATCCATTGCTTAAGAAGTACTGACTTCATTTTAGGATGTGGGCATCACTAACACAAATCACTTCTCAGATTTTTCCAGAATCAGGCAAGTCAACTGTTTTTCAAACAGAGCTCTTCAAAATTAATTTGACTCTTCCTAATATTTTTCAAGCACCTTAATACATACAAAAGTAAAATGCTTTCAGCCTCTTGGCTGAGGTAGCTGTCCCATTGAAGAGGTATCAGACATGGACACCTTATGTTTTAATCAAAGTGAGGCATCACTCTTCAGGCAATAAAGCTAAAAGAACAATCAGCTTTGTCTAGTTTTATTAAAACAGCAGTTTCCTTCAAAAGAGGTAAACCAAGATATAAACAGTCCAGCATCAAGACTTCCAATAAACAATCGCCTTGAAGAATAAGATGTCCTTGTGGTGTGAGTGAAGGAATCAGGCCAATAGGATGCAAATCGGCTTTTCTATCAGCTGCCTGACGTTAGCTAGAACATAGTGGGGAAGGAGAAAAGGCTAGCGAGAATAATCCTTTTAAGCCAGTACTATGATATGCCCAATTTGACCTCATCAGTGACAATGGGTTGCATCAAATGCTTTTCCAAATTTGAAATGTCTGTTTTATAATAGAACACCAAAGCCATTCCTATATGCTTCTTGAATGTTTCATGTTTGCTGTTTAAGCAATAATATTTTTAGTGGACCTATAGTTGTACCTGCCACCCTGGCATATCAGACACATACAAATAACATAAGAGGCAACATAAGGGGCCTCTGAAGTTATAAATGCTACCTTGTGCATTCAGATGCCAGGGACAAAGTAAAAAAACAAACAAACACAAAACTAACCAAATACTAAACTTCAACTTTTCATAAACCATACAAGAGTAAAGCAAGCCTCGTTACAGAGTTACTAGCAGTCAGAGTGGAGACTCAGACTAAGGAGATAATCCGGAAGGGTTTTAATGCCTTTCTGACAAGTTTTGGTGTCTGTGCTTCTCACCACCGGAAACTGCCTGAAGATGTATCAATAGACACAAAGGGGAAAGAAAGGGAGGCGGGGGGAGGAGAAATACGGGTCACTTTCTATTTCTAACAGATGCTACAGATTAATTAGGGAGCCCATCAACTTTGCCAGACTGAACAGTCCCTTAACTGTGCATTAACTGTTGAGGGGCTATGTCCACTCTCAGCTTTGAATGACGGAAGTGACTGGGGGGTGCAATCCTGACTCCACTGAAGTCAATAGGACTTTAATGAAGTCAGGACTGTACCCAGTGTCTCTTCACCTCCCAAACCCCAAGCATTAAAGCAAGCGCATCTGGCTACTTACCAGACTTCTCCACAGCCGGGGGGAGCCTTCGTTCTGTCCCCACCCCCTCACACACACAGTTGCAGCCACTGAAGCCTCAGCTGCGCCCAGATTGAGGCAGGGGGTGATGGGTGGAGAGGGCTTCACTTCCAAGCCCCCACCCCACGGGCTGGAGTGCTGTTGAGCTCCGCGCTCTCCTCGGTGCTGGGTAGGGATGTTACGGGACTACCCGGAGCCAGGCTACGTGGGTTCCACGGGCAGCAGCTAAGGGAAGTAGCTAACGTGGCTTAATCCAGGTCAGTACCGCGCTCAACCTTCGCTCCAACAGCAGCAGAAGCAGCAGCGGCGGCGGCTGTCATTCGAGGGAGGCTACGGGCACCATCTGCCTGATGCCATCGCCATCTTTGCTCTTGTTGTCATAGCACTTTAACAACCAACTTGTCCTCCCCCCTCACAGCAAATTGCGCCGGGAGCGGAAGCAGCAAGCCTTCCGCCGCGGGGCATCATGGAAGGTGTAGTTTGGCCACAGAGGTAGAGGAGGGATTTGGATTGTACCATTATTAATTAATATTATTTATTACCGACGCTGGAAGAGACGCTTCCCATTTCTCAACCTTGCGGAAGCCCCTTGGTCAGTGTTTTTTTTATTTTTTAATGCGGGCAGATGAAACACCCTTTTCGAGGAAACAAGGACTGAGAAAGAAGGGGGCTGATGAAAGGCTCCCCCTTAAAGTGGTCTTTCCCACGCACAACCTCTCCAGACCCGGCTACCCGTTCAAGGTAGCTTTGGGAGCCGTTGTGTTCGTTACGAGGCGGTTAGCTGGGGCGCGCGTTTGCTCTGTGACTGGAGGGGTCGGTAGCAGCGGCCGGAAAAGAGTCTGCGGGGGAGGGGCGGCCAGGCTGGGCTGAGGGCTCCGCAAGGTGAGAGAGAGAGAGAGAGAGCGCGCGTGTGAGAGAGACTCTGTACACGGGGCCCAGTCCTTGTTTGACGGTACCACGAGCTCCTATGGACAGGACCGCGGTGGCCAAAATGGGAGCGATGGCCAGCGCCAGCGTGTGCGTCCTGGTCGGAGGAGTCGTCCTAGCCCAGTACATCTTCACCATGAAGAAGAAAACGGGCAGGAAGACCAAAATTATAGAGATGGTATGTTCTGCGATAGAGGAACTTCTACCTCTAAGGGGTGTGGTAGACCTATATACGTGTGTGTATTAGGGTGGCCAGTTATGCAAATTTTAGATGACACTTATGAGAAATTCAGGTTGCAGGGCTGCATTGGCGCCAATGCAGCCCTGCAACCTGTATTTCTCATAAGTGTCGTCTAAAATTTGTATAACTGGCCACCCTAGTGTGTATAGGGGTAATATAGATTTTCATTGTATAGTGCTCAACTTCATATCCTGTTTTTCAACGTTGCTGGAGCCCCTTGGTCAGTGTTTACTGTTTATTTTATTTGGGTTATGGCATTTTATTGCCATAGCCCAAAGAAGCTCCATAGCAGATAAAAGAAAATCCAATCTCCCAGAGGACAGTGGTGAAATCCTGGTCCCGCTAAATTCCATCAGTGTTCTGCCATTTGGAGTTGGGATGTTAGTCCAAAGTGGGAAATGGTTCCATGGAACTTAAAGAGCTGATACTAAAAGTATGTGCCCCCAAATGTGCGTTTGCTCATACTTTGGGGGCAAAGTAAAAAATATACTTAAAATGAACCAGTGTAACTTATAAACATCTGAATATGTAAGTCCACTGCTATTAAAATTCCTCAACATAAGCTATGATGCATTTTGAGTTCAGTTCATCCCTTAATAGGCATCTACTGAAAGGCTGCATAAGGTGGTGTGTTCGTTTAGCTAGTTCAAAAGAGATGGAAAGCTAGCTTGTAGCTTTGCTGCAACTAATTTCAGTTTTACATTGGCATTTGATGAAATATATGCAGCTATGTTAATTATTAGCCAGTGAATAAAAGGGATGCATGAAAGTTAAGGAAGTCGTGCATTTAATGCTTGTGAAAGGTGCCAGCTTGACATTGGTGGAAAGTGAAGTCTAGAATCCAGCACAAAACTTGGTGTAACTCATGCAGCAATATTGCAAGCTTCATATGAACTGCCTCATTAACATATCAGTGTTTTTGTGGAAGAACCACCTTCAGTGATTCACACTATGGCACTCTCCCTGCCCTATCCTCAAGCTAATCTATTAGCACCAGGTCTAGGTTGCCTGTCTTTTAGTGAAGCTACACCTTTCCCAAGCACAAAGATGCTTCACTTGATATTTAAGCTGTAGTTTGTGTACCTTTTCATATTTATAGAAGTAAGAACCTGGGTAGCTTGAATTAGTTCAGGTTCAACTGGTTATGCCCCAGAGTGGCTAAATAGCTGTATGCCCTTGGCTCTGGATATATGTCAGTTGGTAAACTTATTTAGCTTGCTGACTTCGAGTCCCCTCTACAATACTTCATCCCTGGAATCTCACCCAATTATATTTTTAAACAAACCCCACATCATATATTCCTGCTTTGTATGTGCTCATTTGGTGACCTCAGTTGACTGGTGTCTGAGCAATGTCATTTCTGTCCTTTATTCCCCCTGCTTCTACGGATATGCATGCAGCCTCAAGATAGTGCACTTGATCTCCAAAAATGCCCTGAGGAATACAGCAATGCTTAGGAGCAGAGCTGAAAAAGGAGTTCAGGTGTTAAGTAGGTTTCTCACCTAGTAGGAATAGTCCAGGAATCTCCACAAAACCTTCACCCTGTTGGTAGCTGCAAACTTCAGGCACTTAAAGTGGGGAGCCAGCATATGTGAAGGATATGTCCAATGAGGAGAGTATGCCAGAATGGAAGAAGGGATTGTGGGGCACAGTCTTCAGTCTTGAGGGCCTGCAGAGTTGAAGTAATACTAATGACTGGGATAGACTGTCAAATGAGTGTAGCAGGAGTCTAAAGGGATTTACGTTTGGCAAGGTAAGACCTGAGGCAGCTGCCAAAGATGAGTTATGCCTATCTTAACTGGTATAAGATCAGCCTACGGGTGCGGTCCTCTAGTTTGATAGCATGCATGCTAGCAGTTAGCATGGGTGAGAGTCCTCTTGACATGAATAGAAATTTGGCCTGTGCTGTGGGCTAACTAGTACGTTGCACAATGATCAGTCAGGATAAAGCGGCTAGTATGGCTACAAGGGTAAGCATTATACCAGTTTACTGTGGCCATTGAGAATTATATTCTCTGTTAGTGGTAGATGAATATAGCCCTAATGCCACACCATTAAAATCAGTGGGAGTTTTGCCATTGACTCAGTAGGTATAGGATCAACTCCTGTGTGTTTAAACTAGAGGAATCATTTGGAGGTATAACAGTTGTTTCATAAGGTTGTTTGGTATATTTGTAATATTGTTTACATTGTGCCAGCAGCATGCCTGACTCTTAACAGTTGCCTAGAGACAGGTCCTTGTCCCGTGGGGCTTACAAACTAGAATGGACAAAGAGGTGAGACAAGAGGAGGGGCACGTAGGGAGAGTCATTGGGTGTTTTTAGATGGACCTAGGGTGTCCACCCCCAGACCTGCTCCAGGGGTGGCAAGCCCCACATCCCCTGCATGTAGCCCTGCCTGCACCGGGTTTATACAGACCCGACCACAGTCAACCTGCACAGCACCTCTCTTCCCCCACACCACAGACCTGCAGGTGGATCGACCACTATTCTAGGCTGCCGCCCACAGCTCTATAGCGTTAGCCACAGCAATCTCTGGCTAGGAGCAGAGCTGCAACAGCCATCTGTGAGTTGACGATCGCAGCTCTGCCTCTAGACTGTGCCCCAGGTCTGGGTAGCCTGCTCCACTGGCAATCATTCAGGATGTTCCTGAGCACCACCAGTGGGGCTGAAGCAGAGCAGGCACTGCCTATGCTGCTTCTGCTCCACCTGCACATCTGGTGGCCTGCCTTAGACAGACAGGTTACCTGGGTTTGAGGTGGAGTTAGAGCCATGTAAAAGCACCCAGTGGTGCACTCATGAAGCTGAGAAGCTGCAGTTGCACCGCTTAGTTACAAGGTGAGAAGGGGGATCCTGAAGGATGAGTAGAATAAAAAAAAGCAATATGTGGGATTGAGGAGCCAGACAATCCCTGACAGGAGAGGGATGCTTTGAAAGAGAATTCTGTGCATCGTGAACAGCATGAATGAAGTGGGGGAGACTATTTAGGGAACAAGAGACTCTGAGATGGATGAGGATTGTAGAAGAGAAGATGGAAACGTAACAGTAGATGGATGGAGAGGAGACAGGCCGTGAAGAGCCTTGACGGTGAGGATAGGGAGTTTGTGCTTAATGTGTAGGGGCAGAGAGAGACAGTGGAGGGATAGAGACGGGATTGAACATGATCGAAGTGGTGACCCTGGCAGCAGTTGTGTTGAACAGAAGTGAGCGGATCAATTTGACAGTAGGAAAGGACAATAAGAAGGTGGTTGCAGTAGCCAAGGTGAGAGATGACTAGAGTTTTTGTCAATCAGAGGAATAAAAAAGGGCTGAGTTTTAGCATTGTTATGCAAGGAGAAGCGTTGGGCTTTCATGCCCATACTAAGCTTCAGTTTCAGCTTATGGAAACTGACGTGCCGAGAGGTAGATTTGCTAAATTCTATTTGATCACCATTTATGCCTATGTAATGCTAGAGTGCAAGTGGAAGCCTAAACTTCCTTCATTGTTTGTTTGTTTTGATCAGACTATCGGACAACACTGACTTCTTCCTTATCTGATTAGGAAACAATCTCTACTTTTGTTTAAGAAAATTGAATACCATTGGTCTCCCAGCCTCCAGAAATTATTAGTTCAGTGGTGCCTTTGACCACTTGGCAGATCATCAAAGGAAGCAAATGTTGGAAAGTGATGTTGGGTGATTTTATGTTTCATACTGAAATGGTTTTATGGCAGTCTGTTATATATATTTTGTTTACTTTTTACATTATATTTAAGTCATTTTAGCTATACATTTTTATTTGCTGTTGTTGAACTACACATTTGTTCATGGTTTTATTGTATATATTATTTATTTATGTTGCAGAAGCATGCTATACACAATTTAATAAACATGATTGGTTGACAGTCCCTAGCAAGATTGTGTGAACTCCAGTGTTCCAATGTGAACTTCAACGTTCAAGCTGGGGGGTTTTCTGGTTTTCAGTTCACTAATTAAAAAAAAAAAAAGGCTTGTGTAGTTGAAGTTTTTGTAAATAAGTATTAACAATAAAGAGCTCTGCAAGTCTAGTGTGTGTGCGTTTTTGTGTGTGTGTGTGTGAAAATAGCCATAATTTTGAGAGTCAAGCAGGCAAAATTTGGCATTGCAGGAAACGGCTGTTAGAGGGATGGAAACTTTTTTTCTGTTGGAGTACAGCAGTGATGCTTTCCATTTTTTCCAATACTCTTCCCACTGCCTTTTAGCAATACGGTAAGGGCAGAGGGTTTCAGCCCTTGGCACTTTTGCAACCATTCCACTTCTCCAAAGCTAAGAACTCATGTCAGTGCACCATTCCTAGTAGGGCTGTGCACAGGGTAAAATATTTTCATTTCTATCTGTACTTGTGTTTTGAGTATTTGCATTTATTTTTGTTTGTATCCTTGCCTATGTTCACTGCATTTTCCCCATTGTTGCCAGTGTGGAAAGTGCAGTGAACACAGGTCCCTACGTATTGGTTATTTTGGCGCGAAATTGCTGTGAGCCTCTGCCAGTTTAACAGGCCTATAAGTAAAGGAAAATACAGTTAAAACTGTTGGCAAGTCTGCTATCAGTGTTAAAAGGGGAACGCTGTTTTTGTGGAGGGTGGAAAATACAGCTAGGTGGGTGAGGAGTTAGCTTGGGGAGGTTAGAATGGGACCTGGGTCTAGCTGAGTGAGATTGCTGGCTTGAGGGAGAGTGAGCATGCAGCTGTCTTGGGAGGAGGAAGAACAGAACATGGGGCTTGGCTCGTGTGTGGAGTTGCTGGCTGGGGATGGAGAATGGGACTGGCTTGGTGGATTGGCCACTGGCTTTGTGGGGGAATAGGGCATGGGACTAGGCTCAGGGGAGGTTGCTGGCTGGGGAATGAGACAGGCTGGCCGAGTGAGGGGTCGCTGGCTTGGAGAGGGAGAATGAGGCGTAGTTCTGGCGTGGTGGGAGTGGTTTTTGATTCAGAGGGGAGTCATTGACTTATGAAAAGTGGAATCCCTAAGTGGGAATGGGATATGGGGCTGGCTCAGGGGGGTTGGCTTGCTTAGTCCTTGGCAGCCTCATTTCCCTTTTCTCCATGGCTGGACTGGGCCTGGCTGCAGTATCGGAGATTGCAGTTCTGAGACAGCTCCTAAAGGCCGGGAGGGCTTGCTACATGCTCCTCAAGCAGGTGGCTAAGCTGAGAGAGAGCAGCCCAGCTGGATATGTGCTGCAGTTTGGGGGGTCCAGTTTGAGACCTTGGATTATGTTTTTTTGCTGAAATACTGGGTTCACTCGAAACCAGAATACACAGACCTAGTATAAATGTTCAAATATGGGGAAACCTAAAAGGGCTTCTTCTCATTTATTGGAGCTTCATCAAAACCCAAATGCACAGCTTGATTCTTAGTCAGAAACATTCAAAGGAAGCAAATACTAGTTAGAAAAGTATTCAGCAGATATTGAGTTCATATTTAGGAAGTCTAGCTCCATCCCTAAGCTCAAAGTTCAAAACTTTGCTGCATGAAGGCCAGTTAATTTAAGTGCTTTGTTATACTTGGTGTACAGAAGTTACTGTAGAGACAGTGATGTTGTACTGATATGGAAGGAACGTGATAAAATTCACAATCCTGGAATAAAATTAGTTTGTGATAAGGAGTTTGAAATAAAATGTGTACTTCCCAAACTCATTTAAAAGGATTAATTCACTAAAATTCACAACACTCCTGGACATAGCAAGTATTGTTTTTTTCAGTTTACAATGAACTAGGGCGTAATAGCTTAGTGACTTGCCTGGAGTTGTACAGAAAGTCGGTAGCAGTTTTATGCCCCCCCCCGGCCTAAAAAACTAAAACCAACTTGTTAGTTCTGCCTCCAAGCACTAAGCCACTGAAAAACACAGTCTCTCAAATAACTTTGATTAATGGCTTCAAATAACTTTGATTTATGGGGGGGGGCACACCCTCGGCCTGATCTTCAGTTCTGGCCTTGAGGTGGGGGGTCCGGTTGTGGGGGTGGTTACAGCGGTGCCCTTGTCATGGACAGACCATTATCTCCTTCAGGCCGGTCTTCTAGCGCACCACCTCCAGAAGAGGAAAGGACCAGTTAGGATGGTCCGCCCTCGGAGACTGATGGAACCCCAGTGGTTCCAAGAGATCCTGTGGGAGTTAACCTTGGACTTGAACTGTCACTCTGTGGATGAGCTAGTCCAGCATTGGAACAGCTTACTGGAGGAAGCCATTGACAGGGTGGCTCCGAGACGCCCTCTGCCTCGATCTCGTCACCGCAGGACTCCTTGCTTTACTGAGGGGCTGCGGTGTATGAAGCGTGTAGGCAGGAGGCTAGAGCGATGCTGGTGTCAGTCTCGATCTGACTCCGACCGTCTTCTCCATAGGTCCCATTTGCGGTCCTATGTTGAGGCTGTGAGGACGGTAAGGAAGGAGTTCCTTGCTGTCCTCATAGCGTCTGCGAAGTCGCGCCCGGCGGAGCTGTT
>QEPC01004190.1:165529-187960 GCA_003113815.1 Sphenodon punctatus | reverse complement strand
CCACCCCCGGATCCTTTTCCTGAGTGGTAACTCCTAGCTTAGTACCCAGCATTGTGTACACATAGTTTGGATTATTTTTCCCTACGTGCATCACTTTGCACTTGTTCATATTAAATCTCATTTGCCATTTAGATGCCCAGGCACCCAGTGCCATAAGATCCTGTTGCAGTTCCTCGCAGTCTGCTCGTGTTTTAACTACCTTGAATAACTTGGTGTCGTCTGCACGTTTGATCACCTCACTCTTAACACCCTTTTCCAAATCATTAATGAATACATTAAACAGCACCGGTCCCAATACAGATCCCTGAGGCACACCACGTTTTACATCTCTCCATTGTAAAACTGACCATTTAATCCAACCCTTTGCTTTCTATCTTTTAACCATTTTCTGATCCATAGTAAGACACTACCTCCTATCCCACGACTTTTTTACTTTCTCAAGAGTCTCTCATGAAGGACCTTATCAAATGCTTTCTGGAAATCCAGGTACATTATATCTACTAGGTCTCCCTTGTCCACATGCTCAAAGAATTCCAACAGGTTAGTGAGGCATGACTTCCCTTTGTTAAATCCATGTTGATTCTTCCCCATTAAGCCATGTTTGTCAACATGCCCTATAATTCTGTCCTTAATGATGGTTTCCACCATTTTGCCCAGCAGAGACATCAAGCTTACTGGTCTGTAGTTTCTAGGATTGCCTCTGGATCCCTTTTTAAATATCGGGGTTACACTTGCCACCCTCCAGTCCTCGGTTACGGTGACAGATTTTAGTGACAGGTTACAAATTACTAACAGTAGGTCTGTGATTTCATATTTGAGTTCCTTCAGAACACAGGGGTGAATGCCATCTGGCCCTGGTGGCTTGTTAGTATTCAGTTTGTCAATTTGCCCTAGAACATCCTCCAGCATCACATTAATTTGTAATAGCTCTTCCAGTTCCTCGCCCACAAAGCAAGAATCCGGCGTAGGTACCTCCCCAAAATCCTCTGCAGTGAAGACTGATGCAAAGAACTCATTCAGCTTTTCTGCAATGTCCTTATCTTCCCTGAGCGCCCCTTTTACTCCCTTGTCATGTAATAGCCCAAGTGACTCCTTAGCAGGCTTCTTGCTTCTGTTGTATTTCAAAAAGTTTTTGTTGCTTATTTTTGCCTCTTTAGCAAGCCGCCCTTCAAAATCTCTCTTGGCCTACCTTATTAACACTTGACATTTACATTGCCAATGTTTATGCTCTTTCATATTTTCATTGGGACTAGGTTTCCATTTCTTAAAGGATGCCTTTTTGGCGCTAATAGCCTCCGTCACCTCCCCATTTAACCACAGTGGAAGATTTTTGGTCTTCCTGCTTCCTTTTTTAACTTGCGGGATGCATTTAATCTGGGCTTCCAGAAGTGTGCTTTTCAGCAGCCAGATGTTCAAAATAGTGGTCCACCTCGGAGAAGAAAGGTTTTTAAGGGGTAGGGGTATGAGCCTGTTACGGTGTGTAGGCAATCTATTGTTGTGACTTTTCAGGCAGGTGCAGATCTCGGGACTTTCTCATTGCTGATAAGTGTTGGTAGAATTGTTTAAAAACATTACTCATTTTAACATACTTAAACATGGTTTGCTTGGCCAGTGGAGACAGCCATTTTATAAATCCTGTTCTTGACTAGTATCTGAGAATGATTATTAAATAATATATCTGCAAAACCATAATAAACAAGTTTATTAACTGAATGTTCTTTCAAAGTTATTGTTTTTTAAAACTGTTCTACACCCACCAGGAATAAATATTGGGTCTGCTAATACACTTTCTCCCTCATTGTAGATGAGGACCATTTAGAAGTTCTAAACCCTGAGCATTTTGCTTCCATCACTCTCAGCCAAGCAAGAGTACTATATCAGACACTTGAGTTGTGCTCTGGAAATCCAATGGAGGGAAAAGGATGGATTCTAAAGAACAGTCATTTATTATTCTATTAAATGGTAACAAAGTCGGCATAGTTTTCTTTGTATAGCTACACTGCATTTAACTTATCAGTTAGAAAAGGAACCAGTTTGACCTTCTGTTTCTGAAATGGAGCTTAGTTCAGCCAAGAACAGCCCCCAAAAGCTGTGCTTCTTAATTTATCAGTTTTGCAGCTGGTTGTTGGTTTGCTTTTGTTCTTAGAAAGCTTAGGCCATATCTCGTGTGTGAGGGTTAATTAAACCTCTTCTGCTGACCTAGTTTTTGTGTGTGTGTTTTTTGTAAACTAATTTTTCCTAGTCTTAACAGTTGTCAATAAAATGTGCTGATACACAGTTGCAGTTTGAACTCCAGATAGTAAAGGTTAGGATTCATTGCATCTTTTAGATGTTGACCCTGTTCTGCAAACATTTGTGCACAAGGGGGCTGTGTGTGTTTAAGTATTCACAGGATTTGGGTTAACTCAAGCCCCATTCACCTAAATAGGGCTTGTGCTGGCAGAGCACTTCAGCTATCAGGTAGTAAGTCAGGGGGATTTTTTTATAGCTGCATTATTAGGTAGTTGTTGGTTTGTTTTTGTTCAACTTGTATGAAAATGGAAGTAATATGTAACCTATTGCTAAATCCTTTGTTACCTAATGTAACTCCAATTTTTAAGGACTCCAGAGGTGACCCTGGAAACTACAGACCAGTAAGCTTGACCTCAGTACCAGGCAAATTGGTGGAGACCATTGTTAAAAACACAATTACTAGGCATATTGACACGTATGATTTGATGGGCAAAAACCCACATGGCGATAGCAAAGGGAAGTCAAGTCATGCCTTAAGAATTTTGAGAATGTCAGCAAGCATGTCAATAGATCTGCATACAATATTCAAAGTGGGGTTCAATTGATATGAAATACTTTTTGGAAATCCAAATATACTATAAGGTCCCTACACACTCTTGAGAAAACTAAGTCGTCATGGAATAAGAGGAAGAGTCTGCATGGATTGGTAGCTGGTTTAAAAGCTGGGAAACAAAGGGTAGGAATAAATGGTCATTTTTCAAGATGGAGAGAGGTAAACAATGGGGTGCCTCAGGGGTCAGTACTGGGACTGGTTCTTTTAACATATTCATTAATGATCTGGAAAAAGTGTAAACAGTGAGGTGGTTAATTCACAGATGACATCAAATTATTCTTAAGGCCAGGTAGACTGTGAGGAGCTACAGAGGAATCTTGCACAACTAGGCAAACGGACAATAAAATGGCAAATGAAATTCAGTGTTGATAAGTGCAAGGTGATGCACATATGGAAATCAGCTCAGCGTGTGGCAGCAATCAAAAAGGCAAGCCAAATGCTAGGCATTATTGCGAGAGGAATAGAAAATAAAAGGGAAGTATCCTAATACTGCTGTATAAACCTTTGGTACAACCCCACCTTGAATATTGTATGCAGTTCTTGTCACCTCACCTGAAAGAAGACTGGAAAAAGTTCAGAGAATGACAACAAAGATGATAGAAGGGATGGGTCAAATTCCATATGAGGAGAGGTTCAGCAGGTTGGGGCTGTTTAGCTTTGAGAAGAGGTGACGGGGGATATGATAGAAGTTTATAAAATCATGAGTATAATGGAGAAAGTAAATAGGGAACCATTTGCCTTTTCTCACAATAAGAAAACAAAGGAGACATTCTCTGAAGTTAAATGACAGCACATTTAGAATTAACAAAAGGAAGTACTTTTTCACACAGCAGACTACATTTGTGGAACTCCAGAGGATGCTGTGAAAGCCAACAGTATATAATTAGCTTCAAATGGAGATTAGATAAACTCTTAGTCTATTAGTTGGGGCTTAAACCCCTGGATACCAGTAGTTGGGAGAAGTCATCAGGAGATGGGACACTTTTCCATTACCTGTACATGTACCTCTCGTGAGCTACTGGACCCAGCCGCTGTCGGAAACAGAATGCTGTGCTAGATGGACTGTTGGTTGGACTCCTTATGGCATTTCTTTTGTGCTTATAAAGAATTGCAATAAGTAAAAGGAGCTAAATGATGTTTCCTGAATAAAAGAAAAGAAAGCAAGTAGTTAATGTTTTACCTTTTATTGGAACATCTTCTGTTGATCTTGTTTTCTTTTGCCCACTTACAAAACAAGTATCTCGCTTCTTGATGAACTCATGGGAACACTCCTTGAAGATAAGCTGCTGTGGCTTTTTCTGCACTTATTAATACAGAATATGCTTTGCCACTGTTAAAGCAAGACTCTTTCACTTGATTTACCACCTTCTTTTTTTTCTTTGACTTTTCACTGTTACTGCCACTGATTAACCTCCAAAAGTTGTAATGATGGACATGCTAGCATAGACTTGCTGCTGGCAGTTTTAATCAGTATGGCTGCAGTCGTAATAACCACTTACAGAAACTCAGGCTGAAGTCAGCTGACGGTTCTTGTAATTATTATTATTATTAACAAACATTTATATAGCGCCAGCAGTGTACCTGGCACTTTACAAAGTAATAAAATAGACACGGTCCCTGCCCCTAGGGCTTACAATCTGAGAGACGGGAGCTGCGGGAGAGACTTAGGAAGGGGAACAGAGGGAGAGACAAGGGGTCTAACATTCATGAAGATGCGAGGTCTCAACTGCACGTACTTGGCTTGGTTACGATGAGAATGACAGCAGACAGGTCCATGTTGCAAGGATAAGGGTAAACAGACCGTAGGTATGGGAATAGTGGCTCAGCAGGATAAAGAGTCAGACAGAGCAGAGCGAAAGAGGTGAGTTTTAAGGAGAGATTTTAAGGTATGAAGGGAGGGGGCAAGGTGGATGTGGACAGAGAGGGAGTTCCAGGCATGGGGGGCAGCAAGTGAGAAGGGACGAAGGCGCTTAGGGCAGCAGGGAAGGCGTGGAAGGGTGAGAAAAGGGACAGAGGAGGAGCGAAGTGCACGGGCTGGAGTATGGAGGGCGATAAGTGCAGAGAGGTAGCGGGGAGCAAGGTTGTGAAGAGCTTTAAAGGTGAAGACTAGGAGCTTGTGCAGGATTCGTTCAGGAAGGGGAAGCCAGTGAAGCGAAGAGAGGAGGGGCTGCACATGGTCGAAGCGACCGGCTAGGTAGATGACCCTGGCAGCAGAGTTTTGGACAGAGATGAGGGGAGAAAGGTGAGATCGGGGAAGGCCAGTGAGAAGGAGGTTACAGTAATCGAGGCGAGAGATGACCAGAGCATGAACAAGAGTTTTGGCAGACAAGACAGAGAGAAAAGGGCGAATCTTAGCAATGTTATGGAGGGAGAAGCGACAGGATTTAGCAACAGAATCAATGTAGGGTTTAAAAGAAAGGGGTGAGTCAAAGATGAAGCCTAGGCTACGGGCTTGGGGGACAGGCAGGATGCTGACTCCATCAATAATTATTGACAGTGAGGAAGGATGAGGGGGGAAGATAAGGAGTTCAGTTTTAGCCATGTTGAGTTGAGTTGTAAGTGGCTTTGTTGTCTGTATTGTCTGCCTCCTAAGCAGGTTTAAGTGGTAGTAGTTAATGGGCTATGAAGTTGAACCAGTGCCTGTCAATTGTGTAGATACCCCCTAATATTTTAAACATTTCTATGATTTTTGGTAATTTCAGCTAAATCTAAGTACATGCTAGATGACTACTTCTTTAAAGGGCTAATGTTTTTCTCTTTCTAATGAATGTACAAAAGTTTGATTTTGAAGGAGTTGGTACACACATACCTGACTCAGTTCATTCAACCCAAGAAACAAAAAGTTAAGCCACCTAGCGCCACCACCTTCTGCACCCACAGGCACTTGTGTTAACATACTACAACATCCTTCCCCCTTGTAAACACACTGTGTGTTCCTTAGGGTTTACTCCTCCATCCATTAAAGACAATGGAAGCTGGGCCATTGATTCTAATGGTGGAGGAATGCATCCTTGTCCCATAGCAATGCATTTTCACAGCAGTTGATTTCCCCAGCCTTTCCGTGACCCCTCATTTGCTGTGATATTTCCCCACAGTGCAAAAGGTATACAGGCATGCCTTTGTGATTACTGCATGCAGTATTCCAGAAGTAATATGACGTGAAGAAGGAAAGCTGTGCTTCCTCATGACTCTCTGGACACACACCTTTGTGATCACTTGGAGGTAGGAGATAGCAAACAGAAAATGATGCATCAGGTTGGAAGTTTGTTCCAGGATATTCAAAGCTCACAAGACGATATTGCTATTAACAATCAGATCCTTGCAAGTATACTCTTTGAACCAGGAAGAGAAGACTGAATAATCAAAGCACATGATTTGGTAAGGATTTCATTCAGAATGTGAGCTTTTGCCACTACTATGCACTCTAGTGAGTGTTGTGTGAATGAGCCTCAAAGCTACCGTAAACCATGCACTGCAGACTTAATTCTGTTCCTCTCAAGCTTCTCCTCCTCCCTTCTCTACAAACCAACCTACTAAACTACTATTGTCTTTAAAAAATGGGGGGAATAGTTTGCAAAAGGAACTGATGAAAGACTGGCATCCTGAACAGTGACAATACCACTAACAAAATGATGTAGCAAGTGATTTGCAGTTTCTTACTACATGAAACTAAATCCATCAACCATTTCTGTTCCCACACCCCCAGCCTCATTGGTTTGGTTGCCTACACTACTTGCCTTTCTTCAGAATGGGACAGTATATATTGCCTATAACATTTTTTTCCCCTCCTGTACAGGCATGTCTCTAAATAATTACAAAGATAACTTTAGAAAAAGGCAACAAAACTGTTGTGCAAGATGTGCAGACAGCCTGTTTTCAGATCTGAGTCTGCAGAACTTATTACTTAAAAAAGAACTCCACAAAGGCAATTCTGAGGCAATGTGCTCATCCTTTGATTAGCTGTATGCAATACAACATATATGAAACAGCAGATGGCACTAGAATTAATTTTAATACTTTTTAGGATACCAACGAGGCAGAAGGCCAGCTAGTCCTTTGAGGAAAAAATGTGGATTCTTCTCCTTGCAAAGCAAAGTATCATTCATTTTAAACAGATGCAAGCCATCAAAAGTATAATTGAAGCTTCTTAAGGCAAAGTTAATCTTTAAATGGCTTTGAGCCGTAATTTATTTATCTTGTTTATTTATTAAAGGTTAGCTTTTAGAATTGATAACTGTAGGTATTCAAAGGTGACTTAAATTTTCTTTGTACAAGTTGAATCAGGTGTGTAGGTGGTATTGTTGTTCAAATGTAAATTTGGGTCCTTTAAAGATTCACAAGTTTGCGAAAAAGATGCATCTACTTTTGATTTTGTGTTATCAAAAAATGCAGATCTGACTTGCCGCATAGCATCAGATTTGCAAACTACTGGGTTCTTTCTTTGAGGAAGGGGCCAGGCGGGAATTAGAGACTGAGCCTGCCATGATTTCTGTTGTGTAGAAAACTTTCTATCTTTGAATGGAGATGGGAAGAAACAGAGTAAAATTGAAAGTTAAGCTCTGTCTTCATAATTATACATACAGTACTAGGGACCTAACGTGTGTTTATTATGACTACACATTTAAATTGTTTCTAGATACCAGATTCATTTTGCATGTTAAAAAATCAGATTCTTACTTATCTGTAACTTCAATTAGTCATTTTGCATGTCAAAATTGGAACAGTTTTACTAACAGCTTTGAAAATAAATCACAGAGTTGTAGTCACAAATTAATAACAAAAGGATGTTAAAACCACCTTGTACATAACTTGTTGAATAGGGCTTGGAATGAGAAGGAAAGTATACCGTTAATCTTATTAATCGAAGTTCTAAAATGGGCGTGGGCATATTGTAGCTTGGGAGCCACATGTTGTTGTTGTTGTTATTATTAGACATTTATATAGCGCCAGTCGTATGACCTGGTGCTGTACAGAACATAGAATTAGACGTGGTCCCTGCCTGTGGCTTACAATCTAGAAGACAAAGGGGGGGAAGACAGTGGGAGAGACGGGAGAAGACAGACCAACATTCAAGCAGATGCGAAGTCTCAGGTGCGTGTGCTTGGCTTGGTTACAAAGAAGTTGGTAGCAGCAGTCAGCAAAGGAGGGCTGACAGTAGGAGTAAGGGGAAAGACTAGCGAGCATTGGGAAAGGCAGCAAGGAAAAGGTGGGTCTTGAGGAGGGATTTGAAGGAGCGGAGGGAGGGGGCAAGGTGGATGTGGGCAGGGAGGGAGTTCCAAGCATGGGGGGCAGCGAGGGAGAAGGGTCGAAGGCGGTTAGGCGAGCAGGAGAAACGAGGGAGAGTAAGGGAGGGGACAACGGAAGAGCGGAGAGCGCGTGCAGGAGTGCGTAGGGAAATTAGGTCAGAGAGGCTTGTCCTTAGCCTCATGCTGTCTTAATGATTCTGTGTCTTCATTGAAATCAAGTTTCAGCAACTGAATTGCAGTTACTCCTCAGAATTATTATTATTATTATTATTATTATTATAAGCATTTATATAGCGCAAGCAGTTTACATGGTGCTTTACAAAGATTAAGATAGACACGGTCCCTGCCCGAGAGCTTACAATCTATCATAGCAGCCAGGACTAAAGAACACTGATTCTGCCAGCCAATCACGAAGCAAGGGAGGTTTATGTGTGCATGCATTTGTGCCCACACTACCCATGAAAGGAGACAGACTTGTTTGGGATAAAAGAGGCATCGGCCACAACTTTATTATATACATACAAATACATATTCCACACAGCAAATAATAAACCTTTGTGGGTGTAGAGGATAGGAACCATGCCATATATGCCAACCAAGGGGCTGAGCTAATCCTCGCCCCCTGACCTGGGTGAATCGACCCTTCAAGTTCACCTTCCCCTTGAGTCAGGGTGGGTTGCAGCCCCCTACCAGCTGTTCCGAGTCTGGGCTGGGGCCCCCGCCCTTAAGACCTCCCCGTGTGGCAGCGGGGTGCATGCGTGCTCCCCATAGCTCTTAGGGAGCCTTACCAACGCATGGTTCCTACCCTGCTACCCGCCACAAAAAGGAGGGAATTTTCACTCCACCCTTTTCCCCCACACAGGTATCTCGAAATGTTCGTGCAGCACCGCCCTAAGATCCTCCAGCCTAACAGCATTCCCCCATTCAGACAAATGCACGCCATCGCTCCGAAAGAGGCCCGCATCCTGGCTCACAATACGTGCCTGGTGCACCACCCTGCCGCCGAAGCGAGCCGCGAGCGCCCACATTGCCCTGTTGACTTTCCGCTTGGCACGTTCTATCTTGTCTGGCAGTACACCATGTCACCAGGCCTGCCACTGCAGGAGATCAGACCACCATATGCAAGACTGAGGCCACTCGGCAACCAATACGGAGATGTCGCGCTTCCGTACGCCAGTGAGCTCCCATGCACTACGCAGGCCGAGGTCATTTTCTCCCAAGTGGATGATCAAGATGTCTGGAGGGCCAAAGCATGCGGCTCTGCGAAACAGTGAAGGCATCAAGTACTCCCATCGCATACCGCTGCACTCAAACCAATAAAGGTGGGCCCGCATTCCACAACCCAGCTGAGTACCGAAGTCTGAGTTTGCTGCCTGGCCTTTGACCCAACGCACAATGCTGTGCCCGCAAATCCATACAGTGGGGAGCTGGTCCGCAACTAAGGGGAACAAACAGAATAGCGTTACCAGCCGGCCAGAGTTTACTGCGCAGGGCTGAACGGCTATACGTAAGTGTGATAAGCGTCGGACTGCCATCTGCCTAAAGCCTTGATCTGAGAGGCTGCCAGCCCACCAACGGAAGCTGTGGAGGCAGCCCCGAATCGAAATGAGTGTACCCCATAGTTGGATGGCCGAAGCCCAAGCAATGCCAGACCCTTCTTAAAAATAGCCTGAAGTTGGAATTTTGTCAGAAATTACCCCTCCAAATGGACAAAGAGGGGGCCCTGCATGCCCGGGCGAACATGCAAGTAAGCTGCTAATGCTGACACCGGGCACACGCACCCAACCGGCAGCGTTACACTCTGCCCCCGGCCCTCCTGGTCAGTTTTGGAGCGCCAAATCGTGATGGTGACCAAGTCCAGCCCAAGGGCTATGTCCCACAACTCCAAGGCAAGGTCCGACCGATCCCCCTTTAAGGAAGGCACCAACTCACTGATCCGCAATGCAGCGAAAAAGGCTGTGGAGAAAGCTGCCCTCAAAAGCCACACCTCGTAAGGAGATGAACAAATCCGTGGCATGGCAGCAATCAAGCATGCCAATGCATCAACGGGTAATGGCCACCGGGCATCCCCACAAAGACCCCTCTCCCTGGCCCACCCTTTGACAGCCCAGCGGAGCCTGAAACCTGCGCATGGGTCAGGCACCCCCTGAGTCTTGCAGAAAAAGGTGATCGCTGCCAGGCGACACTTTATGGTGCGGGGGTGCTAAACCACAGCCACTCAGGTGAACCCCGAACCACTCGACATGACTGGCGGGTATGGGCCACTGCTCTTGCAAACCATGGGAAGACAGAAAATTGCGGAAGCCCTGGAAAGGTGCGGCGTAGGCACGCCAGGTGGAGCACGACACTGCGGCTCTAATGCCCTCGTCTAGCCTGTGCTCCCAAGCTCCCACAAGGCCGCTGGCATCACCTCCGAGTCGACGTTGGCGCCAGAGAACGGAAATGCTCCATCTGAAAATGAGAGAGGGAGTTGGCAGTCGCATTGTGCCCACCAGGGACATGTTTGGCAGAGAAATACATATTCAGGGAAAGACACTTCAAGACAAACCACCAAAATAAGGTCATGACTCGGTTCGATCTACTAGACTGGTGATTGATTACCTGCACCACCACCTGATTGTCAGACCAAAAACATACATGAGTCCCGGAAGTGCCGCCCCCAGAGCTCCAAGGCCACCAACAATGGGAAGCGTTCCAGAAAGGTTATGTCTCTGGTGAGGGCCGTGGCTGTCCAATGCGGCGGCCACCTCTAAGCGCACCAGCTGCCCTGGAAGAAAAACCCAAACCCGGACCCCCCAGCAGTGTCCGAGACAACCTAAAGGTCCACCTCGAGCAGCCGCACCTCCCTACACAATGAGCCAGGAAAGTTAGCCAGACAAGCAGGTCCTCTCTTATGCCTTTGGATATCCTTATACGGTGATATGGGGTCTTGACTTGCCGTGGAGCGTGCCAGCCGTGCGCAGAAAGCCCTTCCCGGAGCCACCACCCTGCAGGCAAAGTTCAAGTGGCCCAGCAATGTTTGCATAGCCCTTAATGTTACCTTTTTTGCCTGCACGGTGCCCCGGAGGAGCTCCCGCAGAGAGGTCAGCTTGTCCAAGGGGAAACTCGAGGTGCATGCCACTGTATCGATCGTTATACCCAAAAGGGAAAGCCGTGTCACCGGACCTTCAGTCTTCTCTCCTGCCAATGGGACCCCAAGCTCGTCTGCAACCTCGGCGAAAGTGGCGATAAGGTGGGCACACTCTTGCGACCCAGCCCTCCCCGAAAATATATAATCATACAGATAGTGCGATATAGACCTGACCTGCCCCTCACCGCCATTCGAGCATAGTGCTGAAGTGCTCCAAGGTGGAGCATGAAACCAAACATCCCATGGGCATCGCCTTGTCAAAGAAAAACTGATCTCTAAAAGAAAAACTGATCTCTAAAAGAAAAACCCAATAGATCAAAATCCCATGGGGACACTGGCAGCAGGAGAAAAGCCGATTTTTATATCGCATTTTCCCAGGAGCGGCCCCTGCCTGAAAGCTCGGACGATGCGGTCCGCGGCGTCAAAAGACGTGTATTGCACTGAGCTGAGCGTGGAATCAATGCCATCATTGACCGAACTGCCCCTGGGGTACAACAAGTGATGGATCAGGCAGAATTCTCCCTTTTGCCTTCTTTGGCACTAAACCTAGTGGATGAAGGGGTGGGAATGGGAATGGACCTGCCACCCTCCCTGCTGCAATTTCCTTATTTTGGACCATAACACATCCTCCATTCCCCTAACAGATTTCAAGTTGTTGGCAATCTGGCTGACCCATGTCCGGAATCCTAAAACCCTCCGAAAATCCCTGCCACAAATAATCAGCGTCAACCCTGTTAGGGTAGCTCCGTAGCAGGGGGCCCAGCACCTCAAGCCTGATGGGTGTAGGAGCCAGGGCCGTGGCTCCCATTTGGCTGCTGTGCCCCACTGCCCCCTTGCCATTTCTGCTTTGTGCCTCCATTGGCAAACCTTTGTCTCGCGGAATCTGAGTGACCCTTGAAACAGGAGGAGGCGGGGTGCCCGCCTCCACAGCTCGAGCAGGCATGGGTGTATTTACAACGGGCCCGAAAACACCCCTTTCCGTTGAATGCCCAGCATATCGTTTTCCCCACTGGCGGCCTCGAGGGGGCCGGAAGCACCACCCCGCTCCCTGTTCAAATGCCTGCTACGGGGCGATGGGCGGCCATAATTTGGGAGTGCAGGTTATAATCAATGAGATCCCATCGCGTGTGTGGGTTGGAGGCAGCCTGGCTACAAAACATTTCATCGTATTCGAGCCATCCCGTACCACCGAAGTCCAAGTAGGCTCTCTGAATCATGGTGGCGTATTGTGTAAGCTGCCAGGCCCTGCTTGGGAAACGGTATCCGACTACCCCCGTGTAAATATAAAAGCATGCTGACCATTTTTCCCAAGTCCTAGGTACTTGGGGCTTTTTCCACTTACCCTTACCACCTTTTTCGGACTTCGTGGCCTCCTCACCCAGCTCCTCCCCGTGCAGCAACATAAACATGTCTATACATTCATCCCTCCGTATCTTTTCCTTAGTCGCGAGAGCCAGGTGATCGCCCGGCAATGATATGGGGGCACCATAAGCATGCAAGCTCGGGTTAAAGCCCAACCGCCCGTAGGTGGCCTGAGCACCAGCGCAAATCCCGTTTGTATCCCACACTGGGGTTGTGACATTGGCATCTAATGCCAGCTCCACCGCTTTCTCCCAGTACCATTGGGCAGGCTGTGCCTCAGTTGAGGGACTGGGCCCCAAGACTACCCCTGAGGAGCAGCCCATACCCCCCCACCCCCAGGCCCACGGAGCCTGCAGTACTGGTAACTGTGGGACCCGTGGGACCCTCACCTTGATCAATCGGCACTGACAGTATCCCGCTTGTCCCTGATATGTTGATTTGCGGCTGTCTTCGGCTCCGTCTCCAGCGCCCGGCTCGGTCCCCTGCTGACTTGGAGCCAGGACTTGACCCAACCCGGGCGAATCCCCAGCTGCCCCTTTTTCGTGCTGGGTGCATATGGTTTCTAATACTATGGCAATCATTCGGGTCATATCCTGCATGGAGTACATAGAAGCACTGTCCAGCTGCTCCTGCCCCCCCGCCCCGAGGTGTGGTGGCAGGTGCCCTTGTCTTGGCTCGCCCCCTACCGACATTCGGGGTTGAAGCCCTCCTGGCCTGGCGAGTTTGAGGACCCCCGCCACCATGACCCGCCTTTGCCCGTGCCATGTTAACCTGTACTCTGAAAAAAGATAAACAAAATTGTATTAGGCTCGACCCCAGACTCCCGATCCTGGGGGGAAAAGCTGCGTACACAGTTTGGGGTTAATTCCAAGTCTACCCAGATGAAACCCAGAGAGAGAGGTTTTGTGCCGTGACTGAAGAGGTAACGAAAAGGTTCGCCAGCTGCAAGCTCACTCAGATCTCCTTTAAACGATTTTAAGAGCTGCTTCCCAACAGACAACATCCCAAAAGGAAGGGAGAGCTCTAACACTCCTCCTTCCCCCCTCCCTCCCCCAACCGGGGACGGGCGCCCCAATGGTGTGTGGCCGGGGAAAAATTGGGACTCCCCGCCATCGCCTTAACACTTGCACTGAGTTAACTGAGCGCCGCTGACACTTCCGGTGGCGGCAGCACTCCACGTGGAGATTCTCCCCCCCCCCCAAAAAAAAAAAAATCAGCCCCTACCGGGGCCATTAAAGTTGACCTGGGCGCCACTGCTCCACCCGGCAGCAGCACTCCATGCAGACCCCGCGTGGCCCCAAGCTGCTTGCAGAGGATTGCTGGCAATGGAGAATCACCCAGGTTATCGAAGAACCGATAAGATCCTCCTCACGTGCCTGAAAAATCCTCATGTGCTACCCAGGATGGGGAGAGAGAAAGGGGGCTTCTGGTGGCTCAGGTATGTATACCTGATTCAAGCTCCACCCCCCGGTGCCCTTCCTCACCCCCATTGGGCCACCTAACCGAGCCTCCTGTGCCACAGGGGAGGGGCAAAGGTGCCCTTACCCCCTCCCCCGGCCCAGTGCCCTGTCTCACGACAGGCCGGCACAAATCCTCCCCCCGCCGATAGTGTGGGGGTGTTCCCATCTGGGTGCTTCTACATGAGCTGCAGGGGTAGAACTGCCATGAGCCAAAATCACAGCATGGAGGTCACATGAAGCTCCACTCCTGCGCATGGGATTTTGAATGTTAGCCCATTTCTGCTGTGATTTCACTCACAGAGATGGCTGGATTTTGAGCCCTGTCTCCCGTGAGTGAAATCATGGCAGAAATGGGCTAATGACACTAAAAAGCCCATGCGCATGAGCAGATCTTCATGTGATCTTCCTGCTGTGATTTTGGTACATAGCAGTCTCACCCACCCCCAAAATGTCATGTACAAGCGGCCTATGTCTTGTAACTTTCAGCCATATAAAGATTTTGGTACATGCCCTTGAGGTTGTGAACTCTACCAACCCCTGTCCTATAATCTTATCCCATCTGACTTATTTGTAATAGTATTTGACTCCTGAGGTAGTTCATCTTACCAAGCTGATTTGTTATGATAGGCATGCATTCATCTGACACTTTTCCACAAAAGCTGTGATGTCTCTGAAGAAGTAGTAGCAAGTTTCTGAATAACTCTGCAAGCTAAATACTTATTTTTAGCAAAATTTATTATATAAAATATTTTCCCCTTGTCAGATATTTCCGTAGCAGTTTTAATTAAAGTCCCTATAAGCAGACACACACAAGTATTTTTGGCTCAACTTTCTAGCTCATCACACTCAAATGAAAATAGCTTGGAAGATTTCAGAAAGCTGCACTTATGACTTGTGTTTTCCTAGAACTTGAGTGGTTGCCAAATTCATCCCAAATGTAAGAGACTAAGTTCAGATTGTATTTTCTATTGAACTAACTTTTGTTGGTGAGAGTGTCAGCATGTGGAGCACTTCTTCCAGCTTGTAGAAAGTTGGAACTTTTTATGGAAAGAAGCTTGCAAAAAGTCAGGACTTTTTACATGCTTGGCAAAGGACCCTGTGTGGCCCAAACAGTTGCCTATTCTTACAAAAAAAAGTTGGTCCAATAAAAGATATAATCTAAGCTACTTAGTCTCCATCTCATGTTTACTTGTATAATTGACGGCACAATAACAGCAGAGGAAAATAGAAAATTGTTCATTAACTGATGGGAGAAAATATTGTTTGAGAGAAACTGTACTTTGGGCGCTTTCAGATGTGCAGTAAAGTGTACTTACGAGCTCGGGCAGCGGGACTCGCATGCAAACTACGTAGGGCTTTGATAATGTTTGAAAGGCGCACCATGCATGATTGAAGCCTTTTGGCAAAATTATAAACGTGCTGTACAGAGCTGGATTTCGCATGCACTTTAATGCATGTGCGAAAGCGCCGTTTGTATGATTGAATGGAAATAGTTCTTGTTTAAATTCTAAACAGAAGTTAGATTAGATAGCTAAATGAAGTGTGCTATTAAGCAACTGTTCCCATAAATTAAAGTCTATGGAAAGACTCTCATTGACTACCATGGGCTATTGTCATATAAGTTAGGTAAAACTTTAGCTGTTTTAATTGCTCTTGTTTTAAAACGTATTTTGATGTAGTATGGAGGAATAACATTAAAGGCTTATTCTTGGTTCTTTGATGCTGAAAAACTTGTAACTGTCTTGTAATGCTCACTTTATTGCGGTTGTCTGTATGTCTGGCAGTGAGTGCCAATTTACGTTTCTAAATGAACTTCACATTAGGAATGTGCTGTTCAAGCCTCGGACTATTGAGGGGGAACCATGAAAAAGGTCAACTTGGAGACAAAACAGCTTTGTATCTAGTTTTGTTGGCATCTCGCATATTAATTGGCTATCAAGGTAATACTAGGAGCACCTTGAACTGTAGCCAGCACAGACTCTGAAGCACTGGTGTAATGTGCTCCCAGCAACCCACCCCATCAAAAGGCAGGCCATGCATTCTTCACTTGTGAACAGTCATCCACGACAGATATAGAACAGACAAATATATGTTTGACATCTTGAAAAAAATGACTGACCAAGACTTGGAATTACAAAAAATAAATAAATTCCTGAATGGTACTAACCAATGAGCTGAAACTTGGTAAGATTTGTTAGTTGTAGTCTCTATGCATGTAACACATACTCCAGTTTTGATCAAGGCCTGTGTTTCATCTATATTCCCTGCCTCCCTTCTCCTTTTCTTTACCATGTCGAGCACTATTGGGTTTTGATTAGTGTGTTCCTACTAAAACTTGATCTTGGTGAAGTTCATTGGGTTTTTTGTTCTTGTTTTTTCCTGATTCTGTTTAGATTTGTAGTGGTTGTAGCGTGACAAAGAGAATGCCCTAATGTGCCTTTTCGAAAATGTCCTGATGCCTTTTAAAATTTGGCTACACTGCTTGGGGGTGGAGGCTATCACTGCCGCTGGATCCCTGTAGTCCCTTCCCTTCCCCTCCCCTGACCTGTTAACATATAAGATACGGCTTAGGCACAGAGCTGGACACCCTGGTCTCCAGAGAGAACTCCACAGACAGTCCTGTTGCCCTTAAAAACCGGCTGCTCTGCTCAGAGTGGGAGCCTCTCTAGAGTGATGCCAAAGGGCACCCTTCAGTGTTGACAGAGGTGGGGCTAGAGGGATGCCTGGGTAATGGTTTTAATGTGTGTGCCAATGTATTTGGAAGTAGCAGCTAGAAATTAATTTGTATTTTTATAGAATTTAGAAGGGTTTGGCTGGGAATGGTAGGGTGTGAAGGTATTTAGTATTGCCATGACCCCCTGGTGAGAGGGGGTGTTGGGGGAGAATAGGGATGAGGACTCCCCTGTGTGAGAGTCAGGGGAGTAGTTTTTAGCAATGAGAAATTCTTCTATATTAGGGGTATAAGATTTGGGAGGGGGCTTGTAGAGTGTCTTACTGCTTTGTGGTGTGTTTTAATTTTATTATGAGCTGCCTTGAGTTCTCAAAAAAAAAAAAAAAAAAAAAAAAAAAAAAAAAACAAGGTATGAATACAGATAAATATTACCGAGGAATGAGGCTGAATTCAAATCATACACAAATTAGTTCATAGTTAAGGTTGCATATAGGCCAGTTGAATGCAAATATTTATTTGCTATTTTAAGAACTAGTCGAGGCTAAAGAATACCACAGTATGTTGACAGTTTTAACACTATTATTATTATTTGTATAGTGACAGCAATGTATCTGGTGCTGAACACTTATTGGTTAGGGTCAGGCACCTGTGCAGGAGCTTAAAATCTAGGAAGGCAACGGAGAGGGGAACTTAGAGACAGGGATACAATTCATTAGGTTGAGAAGTCACAAGTACACATGCTTAGCTTAGTTGCAGGAGAGAAGGGGACCCTGAATGGTAGGGCAGCATCAGTAATAGTCTGTGGAAGTTAGGAGCTAGGGAAAGCCTGATTGAAGAGAGCGGTTTCTAGAGGGATTTGAAAGTAGGGGGAGAGTGAACAGAGCAAATGTGCCAAGGGAAGGAGTTCCAGGCATAGGAGGCAGAATGGATGAAGATGGTTTAGGGAGCAGGAGACTCTGAGGTAGGTGAGGGCGATAGCAGAGGAGGAGTGAAGTTCCCAGGTGGAGACAGCAGGAAATGAGTTCAGTAGGATGCAGAGGACCAAAGCCATGAAAAATATTGACGGTGAAGACATGGAGTTTGTGCTGGATACAAGGGGGAAAGGAAGCCAGTTGAGGGGGGAAGAGAAGGGAGAAAGGAATGTAACGTGATCAAAGCAGCAGATGTGACAAGTGACCTTGGCCATAGAGTGTTGAACAGAAGAGAGAGGGTCAAGGTGAGAGTGAGGAAGGCCAGTAAGAAGGAGGTTGCAGTAGTCAAAGTGAGAGATGACAAGAGCATGGACTAGGGTTTTGGCAGTGGGAGCAGTAAGGAAGGGCCATATTTTAGCAATGTTATGCTGAGAAGGAACAAGTCTTGGCAAAAGAATGAGTCGGAGGTGCAAAGATGTGGAAATCAAAGATGAATCCTAGACTACAGGCCTTGGTGACTCCATAAATGAAAATATCAGTGTCGTTCAGTAATGACACATGGTAATAGAAAAAATTGTAGTAGTTGGCACTCAAAGAATCTTAACTTGGTGATACCTTGGGTAATAATTTTTAGGTAGACATATTTGAAGTATTAATGATGTGAGGAGAAAGGTGGACTCTGGTTGCACACGCACGCAACGGGTCTGTAGGGAATAGGATTGTAACCAATGACTGTAAATGGCCCATAGTTTAAAATCTTCATAACTTGCATACCCTGGGAAGAAAAATCTGCTAAATTCCAGAAAGGCCTTGAAATAGGGGAAGAGTATCGCAGTAGGGCTATACTATCGTCCCCCTGACCAAGACGGAGAGACTGATAAAGCAATGCTAAAAGAGATTAGACAGGCTACTTAAGTCGGCAACATCATAATAATGGGTGACTTCAGTTACCCTAGTATTGATTGGGTGAATGGTTCCTCGGGGCGGGATGTGGATGTCAAATTTCTGGATGCCGTAAATGACTGCTTCCTAGGAATGTCTGGTTCTTCTTCATAAGTAGTGCCGTACTGGGTCAAACCAGTGGTTCATCGAGCCCAGCATCCTGTCTGTGATGGTGGCCAATCACGGTGGCTTGGGAGAAGTACTGAACTGGTCACAACGGGCAATCCATTCCATGTAGTTTATTCCCAGCTCCCAACAGTAAGAAGCTATGTCCCCTAAATCTGTTTGACTAAGACCCATTAATGGACCTAATACCTTGGATTAATGAACCAAATACCTTGGCTAATACCTGTTAAAGACTTTAAGCAATTATTTTTTAAACCAAGTTATACTGCTGGCCTTGACCACATCCTCTGACAACAAATTTCACAAGTTAATTGTGTGTTGAGTGGAAAAAAAATAATTCTTTTTTGTAATAATTTCTTTTTTGTTGTTGTTTTTAAATTTGCTACCAGTTAGTTTCATGGGGTGTCCCCTGAGTTCTATTACTATTTGAGAGGGTAAATAACTTTTTTCCCTATTTACTCATTCCACACCACTCATGATTTTATACACTTCTATCATTTCCCTTCTCAGTCATCTCTTCCCCAAGCTGAAGACCCCTGACCTATCAAGCCTCTCTTTGTATGGGAGCAGTCTAATACCATTTACTGTTTTTGTTGCCCTTCTGTAACTTTTCTAGGTCTATTATATCTTTTTTGAGATAGAGCGACCAGAGCTTCACACAATATTCAAGTTGCATTCACTCCATAGACTTATATAGAGGCATTATGATATTTTCAATTTTATTCTCGATCCCTTTCTGAATAATTTCTAACATCCTGTTTGCTTATCCGCCCACCGCCACACATTTAGCTGAGAATTTTTCAGTGTATTGTCCACAATGACTCCAAGATCATTTTCCTGAGTGGTAACTTCAAATTTGGAGCCCAGAATTGTGTGCATATAACTTGGATTATTTTTCCCTGTGTGCATCACTTTACATTTGTCAACATTGGGCATCTAAAATGGCAGATTAAATTTAGTCTCGCAAGATCCTCCTCTATTTGCATTTTAACTACCTTGAATAACCTTGTGTCATCTCCAAATTGATCTCCCTTTCCCAGATACTAAACACTGGTCCCAGTACAGATCCCTGGGACACTCCACTATTTGCTTCTTTTCGTTGCAAAAACTGACCATTTAGTCCTACTCGTTGGAATGGGTTCCCCCTTTGCCAAAAGGTTCCCCAGTTCCTAATTAATCTAAAGCCCTACTCCCTATTGTCTCATCCATGCGTTGAGACTTGGGAGCTCAGCCTGCCTCTGGGGTCCTGCATGTGGAACTGGGAGCATTTCTGAAAATGCTACCCTGGGGGTTTAAACTTCAGTCTCCTACTTAGAAGCCTAAATTTAGCTTCCAGAACCTCCCTTCTACATCTTCCTATGTCATTGTTACCCACATATACCACAACAGCCAGCTCCTCCCAGCACTCTCTAGAATTCTGTCATGCGAGATCCACGACCTTCATACCAGGCAGGCAATTTACCATGGGGTCCTTGTGGCCACCAGCAACCCAGCTATGTACTTCCCTAATAATCAAATCACCAGCCACCATGGCTATCCTATTCCCACCCCCGTGACACGCATCCCTGGAGATGTATCCTTCGTGCCAGAGGACACTATGACCTCATCTTAAAGGCAGGTCTTGCCTATGGGATTATTTCCCACCATAGCAGCTCAGTACCCTCCTTTCCCAAGACCTTCATCATCCAACACAGCACAGAGGCTGCAAGAATGGAAGTGGGAGTGTTCTCTTGAAATGCATAACTGAATGCTCTGCTCCCTGCAACATAAGGATTGCCTTTTTTTATAGCCTATAAAGCACTGAACGCATGGGCTCTACATATCTAAAGATTACCTCCCTCCTTATGTCCCCTTGCAACCTCTAAGGTCAGCTGACAGCGCTCTCTTGCAAGTTCCATCATTGGCTCAAGTCCACATGACCCAGGCATGCAGAGACGTATGCTCAGTGGCTACTCCATGGCTCAGGAATTTGCTTCCCTGGGAGGTTCACCTAAGACCTAGTCTTGGCATCTTCAAGAGGCAGTGTTATTTGGCCAGTCATTGAACAGGCAGGGTTAGGATTTGGGGTGGGTGGCAGAAAGTTAGAAGTATTGTTCAGGGTTTCACGGGTCTTATCTTTTCTATTTTGTGGGTTTTTTTTATTATGATGTTGGCTGCCGTGAGCCTTTAGAGAAGGGAGGAAGGGATATCTAAATAAAATAAGTGGAGCTAATAGTCTGGTTTTGCATCTAATGACCTATACCTCATATGTATCTGACCTCTAGAAAGTGGTTTATATAAAAATAATCAGAAATAACGTCAATTTTAAACTCCACACTTTATACAGTATTTAATGGTATGCCTCTATTTTCCAGTAATATAACCAGCATAATCGTTAGGGGGGAGGGGGGGATGAAATAGTATTGGATATAAATTCTGACAGAAACCCACTTGAAATATATGGTAACTCCAGTTTACCTGTATTTTTCCTCCCCAACAAAACTGTCAATAGACACCATATCAAATACTGCCTTAAGGTCTAGATAGGATGTCCATTTTGTCTACTTTTTCCATTAGGAATATTGGAAAGATAAGTCTTAGATGGTTTTGTGTGGTGGTCTCTTTCCTGCTGCTCTTGGTGTTTGACTCTGGTATTAAGAAAGGGTTGTCACACTACATTATCTGGTTATTTTTCCAAGTAGTTTTTTTAGCAACTGAAACTCATCCACTAGCAAATAGTTTGACATTCTTGCAAGTTATGTACATATACTTTTTTAATCTCTATAAAAAGATTAAGATATAAACAGTGATTTGCATTCATGACATTTTCCCTAAAGCAGCAATAGGGAAAACACAATGAACATCAGATCCATATAAATTAGATCAAAAGGCAGAATTTATTTCCTGACATTTACAAAACTGTTTCTGTAGCAAAACCATAGGTTTGTCTTAGCAACTAGATAATAGCTACATATAACTCTGTAAAGATAGACTGTAGTTGGACAAATAAGTACATCCCTTAAGAAAATTGTAAAACAATGTACAACGTCCTGTAATCTTGCATACCATAAGTCTTGAAATTCTACTGATCCAAACAAAGAAAAGTAACTATCCAGCACAACACAGTACAAATAAAAATAAACCATTTTCAAAATGTTAAAACTATAATTGCTACAGTAAATCTAACTGACCGTTGAAGTAAGACAACTGTATAAATAGTATAGGAAACCATCAGAAGTTTAATAGAAATTTTAAACATAACGTTTCTGATTTCTTGTGTAACTTTACCTTCATAAATTTTTTTTTGTTATCAATCCAAATTGTCATTATTGCCAGGAATCGCACTTGTGGTTTTAACCCCATTTGGGTTAGCTTAGGATAATATTTAGCCCAGGCCTTCCTTCTCTGTGTGGTGTCAAAGGCATAATCTGGATATAGTCTGAAGTTGGTGCCCCTGAAGCTGAGCTGGTGTTTTCCTCTTGCTAGTCTGAGTATCTGTTCTTTCACTTTATATTTTAAGAACTTCACTATAATTGTGCGGGGTGGATCATTTTCTTTGGGTTTGGGGTGTAGGGCACGGTGTGCTCTCTCTATTTCCAGTGCCACGGGGTCCATGTCTTCCTGGAAATTCTCCTGTAGGGCTTGCTGTATAAGTTTTTCCACTCTCTCAGTTTCTGCCCCCTCAGGTATCCCCACAAATCTTAAGTTAGACCTTCTATTTCTGTTCTCTAAGTCCTCCATTTTTTATTTTAGTTGTCT